>CM069908.1:95845418-96110462 GCA_036172215.1 Camellia granthamiana | reverse complement strand
ATAGATTGGATCGCCTGAATTGGAACAAAACATTTCCTGTTTGTTTGTTTGAAATATGGTTTGCTACTCGCAAGTAGGCTTAAAATGCAGATTTTGCCACCCTCGGTGGGCTTAGAAAAGATGGTTTTGCCACTATCTAGTGGGCCTAAAACTCACAGTCAATGATTTGTTCCAATCCAAATAACCCAACCTTCACCCACAGACATTCAGGCAGATATATCACATAAGCACATAGCCTCATGGTAAGCATGCTATCATGGCAGTCACTCACACACATGCAAGGATGCTAAAGCATAACCACTTACCGAGTACTCCAAGCCAAAGAAAGAAGCTAATTAGAAATCAATGCATGATCCTAACTATACAGAAATGCCTAATGCAACACATGCAAAATGCAACTAAGATAGGCTCGGCTATTCTAAAGATAGCATGTGAAATGCTACAGCTAACAAGTATTCAACTCGGAATTGAAATACAATGCAATGAGTATGATGCACCGAGCCCGGTGCATGCAAAACAGATGAATGAATGCAAACATGCTATCATACTGTATGCTAATTGAAACATGTCCTAATCTAACCATCATAAGCTGGTAAATAAAAGGGAGAAAGACGTGGGGTTGGAAGACATACATCACACGCACGCACACTTATTACAACATTGCCCTCGCTCGGAGGGTCCAAATAAATAATACAGTCCCGAATAAATACAGTCCGAATAAATACAAAACCCTAATTAATTAACAAATATAACTAGGAAAGCTATAAATTGGCATGCAAGTCAGGGACTGCCTCGAATCTGCTCCGGATGATGAATGATGCATGTTCGGGTTGCTTGGCCCGAAAATCCATTGCGACGCCCCGATTAGCCTCTGTTTACAGTTTATGCTCGGAATTTTGTGCAAAGCTCTGAAAGGCTGTTGATTCTTGATTTGCTGCAACAGAGAGCAGGAAATGGGCATAGCAATGTATTTTCACGTATGTATGCATGCCTCGATCCTTGTGCCACCAATCACGCATATCGATGCATGATGGCCGAGGAGTCGAATTGCACAACTCAATGTGGAATGAATGCACATGAAAACACAACAAGACCAAGACTCCATCATGGATAATCCGGAGTGTCGGTGACTGGGAATTGAGACACGTTCCGTCACTCGAAGTACGAAACGTCCCTCATTTCCCGTGCTCGGGCTAACTCCTATCCTAAACACAATGCAATATGCATGACATGCATGAATGCAACTAAGATACAACCTAACATGCACAATGCTATGAAATGGCATACACGATGCGCGAGGTAACATGGCATACACAATGCGCTAACATACAACCTAGCATACACAATGCTATAAAATGAAATGGCATACACAATGCATAATGGACTTACACCAACACAAGTGGACCTCAGCCGCACTCACATAGGAGGCCATCAGATGAAAACGAGACACTCGAGATGCGTGCACACATGCACGCAAACCGAGGACCGAACCTAAGGCACAAAGGTCACTCTACCAAAACATGGCAAGACATGGAATATGGCATATGAACATGCAAATTTCAGCACTAAAATATGATGGTAAACAGCCCCGAATCATGCCAATATGGCACCCGATGCATGAGATGAACCCCGAAACTCAAAACTATGCACATGGAATGACTTATAGCTATACAAAGCATGCATTATTTGATCATGAAGCATGAAGACAGAAGCAAGGCAGTCCCGAAACATGAACTTTTCTAGTTCAAAGTGTGGCCAAAAGGTGCTAGCAAGATGGACTAAGATAGCATGCAATCTTGACTAGTTAACATGGTTTACATGGCAAGTACATGAAGCAAATAGAATCTCACCAAATCAGCAAAAATCAGTGAATAAAAAATGCCAAAATATGCCCAAATAACCATGGAAATGCAGCCAACACATGCATAAATGAGGGGTTCCTTTAGAGGGCCTACAAAGGGATTATTAGGCACATGCATCGAGGAAATTTAGCATGGCATAAGCAACTCTAAAAATCAAATATGGTAGTCCCAAAACTCACAAAATTGGCCCTGAAATTAGTCAACAAAGCATGCAAGATAGGGTCTCTTTGGAAGGCCAAAATGACCACCAAACAAGTCAAGGTGAGAGGGGGTCACCCCCCTCTGTATTGGAGGCTCAAAAAAAACATCAAAGCCACTGGAAATCCACTGGATTCCAGTGGCTAGAAGACCAAACAAAGCATGCACCAAGAGCTTAGGCATAAGGCTCAAAGTAAGAAGCAAACAAGCATACAATGGAGCATATGACCTCAAACAAAAATGGAACCTTAAACAAACTTGAATATGAGATTAAAGTAAGACTTTTTTCAGTTTATAGCAAGTCTCAATAATAAACACAAATAGGGCTAATCTATCATGCAAAAATGGCCCTAAAAGAGGGAATAGAGACAAGGGGCAGCAGCCGGCCCCAAATGGCAAAGAGCCCTTCAACAAAGGTGAAGAGGGCCTCAAAATAAGGCACTTCACAGTTTATAGAAAGCCATGAAAATGAACATAAGCAAGGCTAAGCTAACATGCAAGAAAAAGGCCTAAAAGAGGGATAAAGAGACAAGTAGTAGAAGATGATCTCAAACAGAGGAGAGCTCTTCAAAAAAGTTGAAGAGCGGCTCAAAAAAAGCCACTTTACAGTTTATAACAAAACCCAAAACAGTTCACAAATAAGCCTAAAATACTATGCAAAAATAGGCCTAAAAGGGAGTTTAAACACAAAGGGTGAGAAGAAGGCCTCAAACAGAGAAAGGCCCTTACTCAAACATGAAAATGAGCTTAAAGTAGGACTATTTCCAGTTTGGGTCGGAGCCCAAAAATGTAAGCACAAGGAGCTAAGATATAGGCCAAAAAAATGCACAAAAGAGGGAAAATGGGACTCACCCTTGTAGCCTATGTCTTCAACAACTCTTGGTCCAAGAAATGGAGCTCCTAGCCCCTGGAAATGGCCCCCAAGCTGCTGAAATGGAGTTTGGATGTGTTGTGCTATGGGTTGGTGTAGAAAGGGTGTAGGATTTGAGGAGTTTTGAGGCTTAGAGTAGAGAGGGAGAGAGAATTGATGCAAGAGCTAAAAAGGATTTTTTGTCACCCTCAAAATAGGAGCTGGGGGGCTGGTTTTATAGGCACAAGAGTGGAGAAAAGGGGGGGGAGAGATTCAAATTTAAGTTTCCCCCCCAAAAGTTCCCCCCATCGGATACAGAATCTTGGTGGAAAAGGAAGTCACAGCTGGAAGGAACAGGGTGCAAGGATCATGGCCGGCCAGTTATCTAGGGTTTAGGTGGCCGGCCGGCCAAGGGTCAAAAGGGTCAAGCAAAATTAGTGGCCGGCCACCCCATATTGGTGGCCTCCCATGTGTGCACAACACAACTATGTGGTCAAAAACTGGAATAAGTGAACCAGGAGAGAGAAAAACCACTTTTTTAGAGGGGTTCAAAAGGGTCAGAGACAATTACTGGCCGGCCATATCATATTGGTGGCCTCCCAGGTGTGTACAACACAAATATATGGTTTAGAGCTAGAAAAAGTGGCTTAAGGGTGGTCAACATTGGCTTTCTAGTGAGAAAAACGGGCGACGGAGGGCGATGAAGGAATAAAATTGGTTGTCAGAACAATTACTGGTCTCCCACCCTTCTATAGCCTTCCTAACAATGAAAAAGAGGTCCCTGCCAAAAATGGATCAAAACTGATGCAAAATGAAGGTTCGGGGTCCAAAACGCGCAGCCTGGGGGCCCGAAAACTGACTGTTAAGCACCAGAGGTGGCGTTCGACTACGAAGTTGGTCTCTCGAGCCACAGTGTCCCTCAAAAAGGGGGAAATAAGGTGTATGCCAAAAACCGGAGCAAACGGAGGTAGTTAAGCGGTCCCGAACCGAGGCACACGGCCGACGGCTCCGAAAAATCGGAAACCGGGCTCCAAACGGGAAAAATGGCCTACGACCACGAAACGTAGCCTACAGCCACTGAGAGATGATCTACGAGACCTCTCCCTCCCTTCAAGAAGAGAAAACAAAGAAAACAGAGCCTGGTTCGCAAACCGAGGCAAGGCACGAAAGAGTCCGGAAGTCCGGAGACAAGGCTCGCAGCCGAGGCTCTGAAACTTCTGAACGAGCACAATATGCAATATCACCGAGCACTCAATCGGTGACGTCTGAGTCTTAAGGTCGGTCAAAAATGGGTGTCTACACTTCCCATACTTTAGACATCTTTCCACCTCTTACAGCTTCAGATGACCACAACTCAGTAGAACCATAGTATTTTTTACAAATCACCTCCTTTCAAAGGGATTTCTCTTCTGTCCCGAACCTCCACCACCATTTTAATAGTAAGCATACATTCATCAAATCAATTCTTTTTACACCCAACCCTCCTTGACTTTTATTAAGGGTAACATCACCCTAATTAACCAAATGAATTTTCCTTCTAAGGTCTGAGCCTCCCCAAAGAAAAGATCTACCTGCAAATGAGAGGTACCTTCTTTTCCATGAGGCGAGCTTAAATTTAAACTTATCTATCACAGGCTGCCAAGTCCTCTTTCTACTAGGGCTAGCCCCCAAAGGCATTCCCAAGTATTTCAGAGGTAGTTTTTGATAAATGCAATGTAGTTTGGACGCAAACTCTTGACAAAGATCTAAAAGGATACCCATCCCATACACCACACTCTTATGGTAATTTATTTGCAAGCCTGACATAATTTCAAAGCATCTCAAAATTCTCTTAATATTTAAAACATCCTCTCATTCGGCTTCACATAACAGTATAGTATCATCAGCAAATTGCAAATGCGTGACCCTAAGGTCAGAACCCACTGATGCGCCCTTAATCAAACCCAGCTGTTTTGCCCTATCCAACAATATGTTAAGACCTTTTGCCACTATATTAAATAGAAAAGGTGATAACAGGTCTCCTTGTCTAAGCCCTCTCTATGGGTTAAACTCAGAAGTTGGAGAACCATTCACCAAAATAGAAATACTTGCTGAAGTTACACATTCTTTTATCCAGCTCACCCATTTAGCACCAAACCCAAAGTTAGATAGCATTGAGAATAAAAATCCCCAATTTACTGAGTCGTATGCTTTTTCAAAATCAAGCTTCAGTATGATCTCCTTTTTTCTGTCCTTCTTCCACCCATCAACAACCTCACTTGCAATCAATATCCTACCCAGAATATTTCTTTCCCCTATGAAAGCAGATTGCGTACCACTGATTATTCTAGGCATGACTTTCTTCATTCTATTGGAAAATAACTTTGCAAGGATTTTATACAAGGACACAATAAGACTGATGGGCCGATACTCTGCAAGGCTAGCTGGATTGTCATTTTTTGGAATCAAAGCTATAAAAGAGCTATTAATACCTCGAACCAACTTCCCATTCTAGTGAAATTCATTCAGACATTGAAGTACATCACCCTTAATAATATTCCAACATTTCTGAAACATGGTAAGATTAAATTCATCTGGGCCAGGAGCCTTATTACCCTCACAATTCCTAATTGTTGCCTTCACTTCAGATTCTGAAAAAGCTAATTCGAACACTTCTGAATTTTGATCTTCTCCAATGGTTTTAAAAGGATCTAACAGCCTGGCCTTCTATACCAAGAATCTGAGAATAGGGAAAGAAAATGATTTTTCACTACAGCCCTAACTTCTTGAGGTTCCTCCACAACAGAACCACTGATCAAAATAGAGCATAAGGCATTCCTGTTCTCTCTACAACAGGCCATAATGTGAAAAAACTTTGTATTTTTATCACCTTGAATTGCCTAATTCAGCCTTGATTTCTGAAGCCATACCCACTCCACCATTTTGCTCAGTTTCCATGCTTCCCCTTTGCCTCCCTTCTTCTAGCAGCCTGTGATGATGATAATGACCCTTCTTCAGCCAATAAGTCTAAAGCATGTAGTTTATCTTCAACCTGTTTCAGTTTGAATTCAACATTACCAAAGACCTCCTTATTCCACTGTTTTAATGTAGCTTTCAAGGCTTTCAATTTTTTCAAACACTTAAGCCTAGCCCAACCATCTATCATTGTTTTTTACCAACATTGTTAAACCACCTTTATGAAGCTTGGATGAAGAAGCCATGCATTAATAAATTTGAAAGGTCAAGGTCCCCAGTCCCTCTCTAGGATAGGGCTATGATCTAAAAACCTTCTAGGAAAACCCCACAATTTGAAGTTAAAGTTACACACCTAGTCTGGGTTTAGGAGAAATCTGTCTAATCTACTCCACATTTCCCCTTCCTGGGAATTACCCTAGGTGAAATTTCTCCCAAACGTTGGTAAGTCAGCTAACTCTAATTGGTTGATCATTTCATTGAACTCTTTCATCCCTCTATCCATTCTAGAACACCCTTTTCTTTATGATATTCTCCAAATCTCATTAAAATCCCCCCCTCCCCACACACACACCACAGATTTGGAAAAATTAATTTAATGTTTAACAGGATATCCCACACCTCCTTCACCTCCTTCATTTTTCTTACATCAATAGGACCATATACATTCACCAACACATACTCAAAGCTATAACAGAGAGTACTTGATAAGAGGATGAAATTTTTATTACAACAACAATCTTTAAGTTGAAACACTTCTGGATTCCATACACAAAGTAAACCTCCAGCAGCTCCTACTGAATCCACTGCCATAAAATCCATCATCTCTCTTGGTCAAATTGACCTAGCTAACTTTTCATTACTGACAGCTTTCTTAGTCTCTTGCAGTAGCACCATCTCAACTTTATTGTGACAGAGCACCTTTTTGATCCTCCTTCTTTTAAGTGACTTTCCCAATCCCCTCACATTCCAAGATAATAACCTCATTACAAAATATCCATAGCTCCTTCTACCTTTTAGGAATGCTATTCAGTTAGCATTGCCCTCCATCTCCTTCAGCTTTTCAATATCTTTCTCTTCCAACTCCATTAATTTACTTATGATCTCCTCCTCCTTTCCATTGCAGTCCATCCTGAGGACCCTACTGAGTTGCAAATTGGTTTCAACTTCATTAAGTTTGCTTATGATCTCCCCCTCCTTGCCAATGCCATCCAACCTAAGAACCTTATTGAGCTGCAAATTTGTTTTAGCTTCATTAAGGACCCTTGTTCTCGACTGACTTGACATGGAGAATGAAATTGTTGCTACTATTGACTTGAAAACCGCCCATTTCTTGAAATTCATGGACATTTCTTTCCTATTTTTCCCAATCTGGAGGCCGCCCTTTTTGTTAAAATAATGACCTGAAACCCCTTTTTCTTTTTCCTTTCTGCTAGTTTTTCTTACTTGACAATATTTTGATGCTTCTCCCTAAATTCCCTTCTTGTTTGTTTGATGTTTCTCTACCATCTAGGCTAGGTTCAAAATGTTACTAATGACCTGATTTAGGCAATTGGGCTGGATAGCAACACCACTACCATGGCCCATATTACAATTTTGCTCATGGGCCTTATTAAGAACCACTTCAAGATTCAACCCAGATGTGGATCGAATAAACCCACTCAAACTTTTCATGAAACCTAATGTAATCACCTCTCCATCAATTGTTCGATTAACCCCCTACTCTTCATACTTCTCTTTATGCGCAACCCTCATCATCACGCTAGCTCGTGTGCTCCCACTGTTTGTTTTTCCCAAGTTGCTGTCAGTTTCCTCTACCAATGAAACATTTAATTATTATTTGTCTCTGTCTCCCATGTCAGCTCTCTGCTCATGATCTCTTCTCCTTTCTCTAATTGCCATGTTAGTCATTTTGTCCAACTCATCATCTTGCTGGATAGCCACCTCATTATCTTCTTCCTCACCCCGGTTGTTCCTCTATTCTGATCTCTGTGCATTTTCTTGCTCATATGAACTGTAAACATCCTCATCATCGTGCTTCTTATGACATTGACATATCTTATTTACCACCACCTTGGTAATAATTTGCTCCTCGCATACTTTCACTGGATAAAGAATTCCTTGGCAGTTGAGATTCACTGTTTTATTGATGGATTCCATATATGTAGTGACAATTATTATCCTTTCACATTGTAAACTCTTCATATTAAGAGTTTCATTATCCACCTTAATAATTTCTTCCCATAGTCTTCCTATACTGCTGAAGGTTTTGTAATTCCAGAGATTTAATGGCACTCCATAGCAACTCAACTATATACATCTTTCTTGTTCAATGACCATTCCTTTTTTCCATTTCTTGACTGATTCTGACCACTCCTTCATCCAGCCACTCATCATGAGGAGTTTTTCTTTTATCTCTTGGGCTGATTGAAATAAGACAACTATATTCCTTCTACCTGCGCTTGTGACTTTGATGTTCCCCACCTCCCTCTTGGTTAATTCCTTCCTAAAATCCTCTTTCGAGCAATGTGGTTTTAGCCGAACAATTGCACTCTCATATAACCATCCATTACCTTCTTCATAAGCTCTTATGGTTAAGCTTGTGTATTCTCTCCTCCTCTCATCACCTACCACCTAAGCATATGACTTCTTTCTATTTTCCAGATTAACATTTGCATAAGTTGACTTTTCTTCCTTTCTCACCTTTTTAACAAATGGTACTCTTGGTTTAGCTCCCTGGTCCTTCTCAAATGCTGCTTATTTTACTTTCAATGCTCTGTTATCACACCACAGGCTATTTGCTTTCTGTACTGCAATTTGTGCCGACACTGGGCAGTCGTACCTAACAAAACCAAATCTTGATAGTGTCTGTTTCCTCCTCTTGAATGATATGTAAACATCCTTCACCACCTCAAAGTTGTTGAATAGTGAGTGCCCTTTTGGATCCATTGATGCTGGTATTTCATCCACAAAAAGTGTATACATGCCCACTTTCTGCTCTAAGAAACCTCTTCCTATTCTTCCATGTCTGCATAGAACTGGCTTCCAACCCCTCTCTCCCACTCCATACTTCAGCCAGGTTGAACCTACCATGACCCTTCTCGCAGAAGCTACTGCCTATGTGACTTAAACTTGCTTTTCGGGCCAAGTTTAGGGTATTTAATTGGTTGTGTAACACCTTTTTTGTAGTGTAAGGTCTCGGATTCAATTTAAAGAGTTTGATACCTTTTGTAATGGTTGTTTAAAGAGTTTGATACCTTTTGTGATGGTCATTGTGAATATTTTTTATATTTATAATTACTCTTCTATCAATTAATGGGAAAAAAAATTATGGTTAAAAATAAACTAGGGTACTAAATTCATGTGCAGAACCAATCTCAACTAAATATATTTATAAATAAAAATTGGAAGTCAACGAAAAGTAATATTGCTCCACGTGCTCTTGGCCAAATCAATTTTGCAACCTTAACAATTCCCTGTTTAAGGCAGACACGTTTAAATCATTCTAGGACAAAGTGTTTTTTTCTTTTTCTTTTTGTTTTTTTTTTTTGGAACGAAATTCTAGTTGGTACAAGAAATTCACCCCAAAAAAGTTGGTACAAGAAGTGTTAAGTCAAGTCTTCTAAACAACCTTCCCTAGTTACATTTCATAACTATGATAGTTGCATATGTATATCACCATATTGGTAGCTGTTCAATGTTCATAGGCTCAAATTGATTTATTATAAACAAGTTCAGACTCCACAATCAACATCAAAGCATTGAATATAACTTATGAATGTCAATGATCTAAATAACTTGGAATTTGCAGGGTCATTTTTTGAGGATTTTAACTAAAAAAATTAATAAATGTTTTTTTTTTTTTTTTTTTTGATCAGCAAAGAAAAGAGGAAATTTTATTGAAAAAAAGAAGTACAAAAAAAGCTTAGCACAAATGCATCATAGTTCGAAAAAACATCCCAACTAGATTGGCATCTTTTAAGGAACCCAATCATGTGCAGGCACAAGCCAAAGGAAGGCTGAAGAGCACTCAACCAGAAAGATCCAAAGAAGAAGACAAAAAATACAAAACATCAATTTGACATCAAAAAATTAATTAGACTTGTTTTATTTTGATTTTGTATTTAGAAAAAAATTAATAAATGTTATTTACTTCTTTCATTATTTAACCATTACAAGTTTACTGAGTTTTAAATATTTGAGTTTAAAACTAATTTATTTTGTTGATATTTAATTATGTTGGGTATTATTACAATTTAGGTTATTATTATGCCAAATTTAATTATTTAAATGCTACCGTTATGTGAATTAATCTTGTAAAAAAAATCTTATTAGTATTTAATCCTCGTTATGTTTAGGCAAACAAATGTTTTTTTTTTTTTTCCTTATAAACAATGTATTTCTACATGTTTTTGTGACCTTAAAACTAATATTTTAATAGTTGTTGCAGTGATGGGCGTTAGCAATGTTGGGGTGGTGGTGCTACCATCGGTAATACATTAATTGGAATGCATTTTAAGAAACGTCTAATTAGTACACATTAATCTGTATTTGAAAGGAAAAAGATTTGGTACATATCTAACTGTTGGTATACTGTACAAAATAATTATCCCGTAACTTGAACCCATAACCTCAAAATTATTAGGCTAAAGTTTTACCATCGAATCAATTAGAATACATTTTCCAACTTCTAAAAGTTAAAAAAAAAATTTATTCAAATAAACTTGTTTTTCATCGTACTAAATTTTTGAAAATGCAATTGACACGATAACAAAACTGGATTTTCAGGGCATCATATCAACGGCATACAACAGCATGTAAGTCGTAGTTTTTCACTTTTACGACTTTTTTTTTTTTTTTTTTTTTTGCATGTCGCAAATAATAATGGCATGTTTATTACTATTGTTGTTAATGCTAATAATGATGAGTTTTTTACAACTTGTAATGTTAGTTGTAGATGAAACTTTCCATGATATGCATATGACATGCTGTTAATACATCAAATATATATGACAGATATATGTCAGTCCTTTGCAGATTGAAAGGCTTGAAGCTTCTTTCCTTTGGGGTGGGAATGATTTGAAGAGGAAGGTTCATTTGGTGAAATGGACTGAAGTTACTAAAAGTCTGAACCAAGGAGGGTTGGGAATTAGAAGAATTAAGGATGTCAATGCAAGCTTACTCCTTAAATGGTGGTGGAGATTTGGAAGTGAAGTAAATGTTCTTTGGAGAAGAATGGTATGCAGCAAGTATATGATTGAGGAGGGTCAATGGCTCCCACCTGTAAACTCATCAGCTAGACTTTCTAGAATCTGGGGTGATGTTCTTGCTGTTGCTAGTCTGAATCAACCTCTTGTAGAGTTCTTTGTGGAGAAATTTCAGATAAAGGCGGGTAATAGGAGTAGAATCAAATTCTGGTATGATAAGTGGCTTGGTGGTAGTTGTCTTAAAGATGAATTTCCTAGATTATTTAGTTTGTCAACAGTAAAAGATGGCTCACTGTCCTACTTTTTTGAAAGGAAATTCAGCTCCGGGGAATGGAACTTTTGTTTCCGTAGGCCATTATATGATTGGGAAAAGGCTGAGGCAAACAGGTTGGCAGAAGTGCTTTTGGTGACCCCTCCTATAAGACTGAATGAGGAAGACTGCCCTGTTTGGAATGGATCTATTGGTGACAAGTTTAAGGCCTCAGATATTTATCGGTATAGTGATTCCCTCCTGGGCCCTTCTCTCCAATTTTGTAAGTTTGTGTGGAATAATGACATTCCCCCCAAAGTCCAATTTTTTGGGTGGTTGGTCTGGAGGAATAGAGTGAAAACAGGGGTCTTTTTAAAACATATAGGTGTGCTGAACAATGAGGCTCCTGTGCTATGTGTTTTTTGCAAAGTTGAGAATCAATCTGCTATGCATGTTTTACTTCACTGTCCATTCTCATGGCAGGTGTGGTCTGATGTAATGATTTGGTGGGGGTGTATATGGGTGGTGCCAAGGAATATTGATGGATTGTTTCATTGGTGGATAGGGTGGAAGTATAAGAAATTAGCTAGGAGATTGTGGAGAACCTTGCCATGTATTATACTTTGGTCCATCTGGAAGTTAAGGAATGAATGTTTGTTCAGTGGAGTGCAACCATGGGCATCTGAGTTAGGTGAGTTGATAAAGATTAGATTTGCTTTATGGGTTAAAGCTGCTGTAAAAAAGATCAGGTACTCTGTCTTGGATTTAACCATCAATTTGGCTCAGGTTAAGGAATGCATTTGAGGAAGGCCATGGTTTCTGTTCAACTTATAGCCTGCTGAGTTTGGATTCTGGACTGGTTTTGGGGTGTATGGTCTGATATAATCGGCGTATATAATCTGCTAATCTGTGGAGCTGCTGTGTGTATACTGCTGTGTGCTAATCTGATGATTGCTGCTGTAAACCTGCTGTGTGTGTGATGCTGTGTGCTAATCTGTCACTCTGTATCCATGCTTATTTTGGATGTGCTTGTAGTTGGATTAGGTTGCTTATTTTGCTATGGGATAATCTGCATCTGAGGCTAATCTGGTTGGATGTGCTTGTGTGTGATGCTGTGTGCTTGAGTTGGTTGCTCTTATGCTGCTGTGGGATAATCTGTGGAGCTGCTGTGTCGTAATCTGTTGGTCTGCTGCTATGAATTCTGCTGTGTGTATGCTGCTGTGGGCTAATCTCTGTTGTGAATTTTGTATGCTGCTCTTGGCATATCTCTGTATGCTGCTGTGGGCTAATCTGCTGCTGTGAATTCTGCTATGTGTATGCTTCTGTAAGTGGCTGTCTCTGTTGGTTCCTCACCAACAGGGTTTTGGTTTGGTGTTGCCATGTGATGGCTTGCATCTTTCCTCTCTTTTGTTGATGTTTCTTCCTTCTTGTAAGGTCTCCATCATCAATAAAGGGATCTTTGTTGTTGATCAAAAAAAAAAAGATATATATCAGTCCTTAAACATGTTTCACTTTTCACGACACACAATTTTTATCGTGAATGATATGGTCCAAAAAAAAAAAAAAAAGTAGGTACCAAACTAAAGTACTCCGGCGCTAAACACAAAAATATATATCAAATGTTATAAAATTTCTTCTAGAAATACTAGCGCCATTGGCTAATGATAGAGATGAGATTGCTAAGAAACGCTCAAGGCCAATAAATCTACAAAACAGTTGTATGCTAAGATTGTTTAGGAAGTGTTCTTCAAACTAATTTTATTAATTTTAATGACCAACTTTGACTCGTGACTCATTTATACATCATATATATGGATGTGAACATTGCATGAGAAAGACTCTGAATACTTCGATTGAATTTTGGAGCCATCACACCTTGTTAGCAACTTTGTAGATGAAGGAATTAATGCATCCGCTCTATAATTCTTACTAAATAGAACTTGCTTACTATCCATTCTTCTCACAATTTTGTACGTGATTTTAAATTCCCATATGTTCAAGTATTTTTACAAAGTTTTTTTAATTTATCATTATTATTTTATTAATTAAAATTACATTGTTGCATAGATTTTTGTAATAGCCATGGTGGTGATTGGGTTGATCTGGTCCATTCCACACCACAACTTACACCAAAAACTAATTTCCTTGCCAGCTTCATTGTGGAGTAACAAAAACATAAAATGATAGGCATATCGACATCAACACGCTTGTTAGCAAACATAGAAGTTGACTTCACATATTTAAATTCAAATGGTTTTGCATAGAAATACTAGTAGTGTATATATGGTCCATCCTACAATACATTGCCACACCAAAACTAAACTATCACAAACATGGCTTCCATGCATTCTACTATTTGCTTTCTGTCTCTCTTTCTCGCCCTCCATTTCTTCTCTCCATCCCTTGCAAAAATCTCTACCTCACCGGATGCCGTTTGCAATTCCACCCCTTACCCTTTCTTCTGCCAATCCATTTTACCAAACAACCAATCTTCCACTATATACGACTACGCCCGGTTTTCCATTCGCCATTCCCTAGAAACAACCAGTCATTTCCTTTCATTGGTCAATAGCTACCTCACACTCCCAAATGGGCTCTCTCAACCCACCATTCGTGCTCTCAAAGATTGCCAGTCCCTCCTCGGCTTAAACATGGATTTCTTGTCGACCACTATTCAATCCATCGATTCTACAGATACCCTTCAAAGTTCACAAGCTGATGATACACATACCTTGCTTAGTGCCACTATGACCAACCATCAAACATGTTCGGATGGGCTTCAAGCCACAACTCCACCCTCTAGCATTCAAAACAACTTTTTAAGTCCTTTCGACGAAGGAAACAAGTTGTACAGCGTATCACTTGCACTGTTTAAGCATGGTTACGTTCCTAAAACAAGAAAAGGCAGATGGCTAGCAGAAAGAGAGTCATTCTTTTCCAAATATGGTCACTTGGGTCTGAAAATGTCGAGCCAACACCAGAAGATTTATGAATCAATGAGTGGAAGAAAGCTCTGGCAAACGAGTGGGGGCGGTCAGGTGAAGGTGAACAATATGGTGGTTGTAAGCAAGGATGGGAGTGGGAACTTCACGACAATTAGCGATGCAGTGGCGGCAGCGCCAACCAACACTGCTGCTAACCAGGGATACTTCATGATTTATGTGGTTGGAGGAGTATATGAAGAGTATGTTTCAATTGCACAGAACAAACCGTACTTGATGATGGTCGGAGACGGCATTAACAAGACTGTAATTACAGGGAATCATAGTGTAGCTGATGGGTGGACTACATATAGTTCTCCAACATTTGGTAAGTTGAGACCTCTATTGTTTATTTATATATTGACCTCTGAATCTTCAATGTTTTTATAATCAATAATTATATGTATATAATACATATAATTTAATGCCACTCAGTCTAGAAGTTCATTTAGGAAACTCTTGGGCATATCTTAAATTTTTTTGAGCTAAAAGGATATTATTCGTCTAAAAAGATACATATTTGTCTATTTGTTTAAATATCTCATTAGATATACACGCATTACCTTTCCATATAACTATTTATTTAAACATCTCACTATTTGTACATATGTCACTTATTTGTTCAATATCACATATTTATTAACCTCACTCTCACCAGTTGTCGCCATTGCCGGTGACTTTTCCGATGACTTTTCAACGTGTCCTTATTACCAAAAAAATAAATAAACATTGGAATAAATGGGATATGACCTTATAGGAATGCACTTTTTACCAATTAACCATAATTTAGTTTTCTTCAATGTAAAAAAATTAAAATACTAAAATATTACAATCAACATTCAATTTTACTTAGTTATTTCACATTTAACAAATTTTTATTCTCATCATTTATAAATAATTATCTATAAGGGCAAAAATTATTTTACTCCTTTGTGATTTGAGAGTGGAGTAGTTTATCACCTATGATTCAAATATAATCAGAAAACCCCTCTATCAATACAAGATCTTCTATACCCAATCCCTTTGTTCCTTTATTCAAAACATTTGCCATTGGACTATACCTCGAGATTCATATACAATTTAATAATTATCAGTATTTTGAGACAGCATGATATAAACTTGAAAAAAATGAAAATTTGACCTACTTATTTCTTGATTAAGTTTCCACGATGTACAATCCTAATCTATTGTTACACATGCTCAACTTATTATAAATCAAATCTAGTCAATTACATTCAAGCAATTCAAAACTAACTAAATCTTACATTCTCAATGAACACTTCAATTGCAGCTGTAGTTGGACCAGGATTTGTGGCAATAAATATAACCATTCAAAACACAGCAGGAGCAATAAAGCAGCAAGCAGTGGCACTTTTAAACAATGCTGATTTGTCCACCTTCTACAACTGCAGCATTGAAGGCTACCAAGACACCTTGTTAACCCATTCTATGAGGCAATTCTACAGCCACTGCGATATCTACGGCACGGTGGATTTCATATTTGGAAATGCAGCCGTTGTTTTCCAAAATTGCAATGTGTATCCGCGGCTTCCCATGCAAGGCCAGTTTAATGCAATCACCGCACAAGGCAGGACAGATATAAACCAGAATACCGGTACTTCAATACAAAATTGTACCATTATAGCTGCCCCTGACTTGGCAGCGGACAATGGCACAACACAAACTTACTTGGGCAGGCCATGGCAGTTGTACTCGAGAACTGTTTATATGCAATCTTTCATGGATAGCTTGATTAATCCAGCTGGTTGGGCTGTGTGGTCCGGGACTTTTGCATTGGACACATTGTATTATGCAGAATACAACAATAGAGGACCGGGGTCGAATACTACTAACAGGGTTACTTGGCCTGGTTACCATGTGATAAGCGCGACGGATGCGGTTAACTTCACTGTCTCCAACTTCATATCAGGAGATGACTGGTTGCCTGCAACTGGAGTGCTTTACACTAGTGGTTTAATGTGAACATAGAAACTTGAAATGTCTTCTTTCTGTTAATTTGTATTTAAAATTTGATGTTGAATGTCTTTCTTTCTTTCAAAATTACTATAAAATTGTGTCTATTTATTCAATAATTGGATGGGGAATTCCAAATACCAGTAGCATTGTTGGGGAATCACACACCTACAATCCCAAATAAAAAAATGAAAAAAAAAAATAAATAAAGGATGAATCTTAGTTGGTTCAGTCCCAAACAATCAACAATTGACATTGAACGGTCCGAGTCATAAGAAATAAATTTAAGTTGTGTTTGAATCATGAATTTGATTAAGGATTTAGAAAAAGAAAGAGAAAAAATAAGACAAATGTAAATGAAATATAAACTATTTTTTTCCCTCCATTTTCAATTCATTTGCTAAATTTCTATTCAAATTTATGATCTAAACACAATGGTGAATGTGATAATTTAGAAGTCTTAATCATTTTCTTACAGTGAAATTGCGATAATTTAGAAGTCTTAATCATTTTCTCACAATGAAGTTACCTCTGAAAAGTTGTCAAAGTTCGCAGGATGCCTGGAGCGCCGCCAAAAGTTTGTCGGTATAGCGGTCCCGGGTTTACCCCTTGTTGTTTAGCGATCTGGACATGTGTCCGTGGATGTTGATAGTTGAGTATTGTCTTGTTTACATCCTTTCTTGCTTTGTAATTGAGTTATAGGATGTGTTGGGCAGGTTTGTTACAGGTTGGTTGAGCTTAGGAACCAAGTCTAGTTGCCCAGGTTTTGGCTGGTCCGCTCGAGCGGAGATGTTTGCGCTCGAGCGGAGAGGTTGTTGTTGCTTGTACGCTCGAGCGGGGATTTTGGCGCTCGAGCGGAGAATGCACCCATCCAGTATTTCGTGCACCTGCAAAATTTTTGCAAGTGTGGTTTCTACGCTCGAGCGGGTTTGGTGCGCTCGAGCTGGTTGCGCTCGAGCGGGGATGTTGAGCTCGAGTGGACAGTGTGTTTTTGGTGAGAGTTCTGGGAGGGGGAGACCTGAGCTCGAGCGGGCTGGAATCTACGCTCGAGCGGATGAACTTTGTGTCTGTGTCTTGGCGCTCGAGCGGACAATGTTGAGCTCGAGCGGACCATGTTTTGTGTGTCTTTACGCTCGAGCGGAGTGGCTTACGCTCGAGCGGACCTGTCGTATAACTGAGTGGGACTGGGCATTTTAAATCACTTTTTGACTTATCTTCTCTTTCTTACTTTACCAAAAACGCCATTTTCAGAGCTTCTCACTCAAAAATCTTAACTTCTCTCTAAGTATTGATCTAGCTAGGGTGTTTTGCTCACCTTTGGTCTTCACAAAAAGGGTGTAGATCGTCGAGGGCGTTCTTTTGATCCGAATAGTTTGGTGTTTGGAGCATTTTGGTTTCGGGTCCTTCTCCTTTGGAACTCATCTTTTGAGGTAGGGATATCCTACTCCTCTTTATGAGTTTTGTCTTTAAATTTTAGCATTTTGATATGTTGGAAGTTGTTGTGTAATTTTGGGAAACTTTGGGCCATTGTGTAATTTTACAAAAGTTGAGGGTTTTCATCTATAATAAACCTAGAAGCATGTTTAGTATAGAAACATGGAAATTAATGTTGAAACGTTAAGGAAGTTGGAACCTAAGGGTTGTGATGCTAATTATGGAGAATGCCCTAATTGCATTGATTAATTAATTTGGATAATTAATTGTATTGATTTGTGATGTGTATAATTGTTGTTTATATGCATTGTGTTGTGTTGGAGGAGATAGGGGATGTACTCCACGGTTTAGGGGAAGATAGGGGATGGACCTCTAAACCGGATGTTGTTGGGAGGAGATAGGGGATGAACTCCGTAGATAGAGCATGTATGCTTATATAGAAATGTATTGACAGAGCGTATATGCTTGTCTTTGGAAGTATTGATATAACTGTTATGTTTATCTTTGATGAAGTGAAAAGTGTTGGCATGAGTGTTTGTCTCATGTGTGATGTTTGGCCAGGTTCTGAGCCAAGGTTATGAAATGGCAAGTAAAAGGAATGAAAATGGAAACGAAAGGAAATATAGACTTAAGTGTCTTAGAATTGTATTATGTTATGAATGGATGTAAAAGTGTTAACCATCTATCAACTGTTAATCTTTTAGTCATTGTTCATAATTGGTTTAGTATATTTCTACTGGGCTGTGGCTCACCCTATATGGGAACATCATTTTCAGGTACAGGTAGCATGCCACCCCCAAGGACTTAGTTGGGAGGCTAGTGGCGGACAGGCTTTTTGGTTGTCTTTCCTTTTGTTGTATTACATGTAAATTCAAGCCAAGGGCTTTATGTGTAAATGAGTTAGCACTCTACTTTTGTGTAACCAAGTGTTAACTTGGAAAGCTGTAAGCCCTTAGGGCATTTGCTTTTGTTGTTAACATGTGATACTTTTTGTAATAAAACTCTGGTGAATGGAAGGATGTGGACCTTTTATATATCATAGCATGTCTATATTGTTGGGATTAATGTTATTATTTTGAGGGCGTTACAGTCGGAGGCCACAATGGTGTCTGGTCGAGAACTAAAGAACCACTTTAAAAGTGGCTGGAGGTCGCCAACAGTTGGGTAGAGGTTGTCGATAGCGAGTCATGGTGGTAGTGATAATGGGTGGCGGGAGAGCAAAAAGAAAGTGAAAACTTGTTTTAATAATCCGGGATGTTGGAGCAAGCATGTCTCTCTGCTGCTGTTTGTGGAGAATAATTTTGTAGATTAGAATTTGTTTTGCTGCTGCATATCTTTCAGCTGTTGCTATCATTTAGGTGTTTTTTTGTATTGTTGATTTCTCACCAACTAGGAGATTGAAGCTTCTTCTAATTCCAAACTCCTCTTTATTGATGTTTTCCTTTTATATGTAATTTATATGAGGTCCATCAATAAAGCTCTCTTTTATCGATAAAAAAGAAACAAGTGAAAATGCCTTTTTCCTAGTGTTTCTGTTAGCAAAATTTTCTTTTAAGGTCAATTGACAAAAAAACACTTAATTTTCACAAAACAATAAAAGATAAAGCATGTGGTTGCATTTTTACCTTGGACAAATCAATGATTTCTTTGGAGAAAAATAAATGAAAAAGAAAATGAGCAAAAGTAACTAAAATTGTATTAATCAAAATTAATTGTCACTCGTCACAAGTTACATGAACTTAAAAATAAAAATAAAAAAAATAAATTAAAAAAAAAAACAACTAAAAATACAATGATCGATAGGAAAAAAGTAACCCGCTATAGATAAAATACTCCTAAACTTGTTGCTTAAGTAGCTACTCCTAATTGATAGAACCTACTCCTAATAATCACGATGTGTGAATTCTGTTGGATATTCTTTTTTGTATCTCTCTTGGCTTATTTATAGGCTTAGTCAAATAAGAGAGAGAGAGAGAGAAGTAATCTAAACTCATGATTTTCTCAACATGACATGATTTCCTCAACATCATCCATATTCCATGTTTGACCACCCACCTAATTCCTTTTTCGAAGAATTGTTTGTAGATCATGCTCTTTGACTTGCTCTTGGCTCCTTGATCTCAACATTTTGTTCCAGTAGATTGTAACAATTAACCTTCCTTGGCTCTTATTAATAACTAACATATCACCCATACTATGTACGAGATTAAACAATGATTGATAAATTTATTTTTAAATTAATTAAAAATAAATTTTTTTAAAAATAAATAAATAAATAATATTAAGTAACTTCTAACTTTTTTTTAACAAAAGAAGTGTTTGAAATTAGCTTTTTAAGTGACTTTTTGAATTTTTTAAGAGATAAAGAAAAAAATTAATGTATTTAGGAATGAGTTTTTTAATTGTATGAGAAAATGTAAATATTTTTATTTGTTACTTAAATTTTCGGTTTTACAAAAGAGTAAATACCTATGTACTCATTTACAAAAATTGATAGTCTTTTCAAACTGGTACAAAGACTTTAGATTTTTTTTTGTTTTTTTTTTAATACATGCCACACACATTTTACAACTCTTTAGTTTCTTGACTTTTTAATCAAAAAATCCCAAACATGGCATGAGCTATACAAATTTATTTTATTTTATTTTTTGTTCCAATTAATGTTTTGTTTGAAATATTATATAACAAATAGATATATAATAATTTAATTAGTAAAATTAAAACAAATCAATTTTCTAAAATTATAAAAATTATATTTTTGGTCAACTATAATTGCATTATAAACGAAATTTATAATTATAATTCATCGTACCATAGCTTGTCAAGTGATATAACAATCTTTTTTTTTTTTTTTCGGTCTCTTCCTCTCTCCCACTCATGTTCTATCTCTCTTTATTTTTAAGGCGATGTGGGAAAAAAATTGAAATGAAATATTTAAATTTTTATATTTATTTCAATAAGTACATTAGAAAAAATATTCTTGTATTAGTAAAACTTAGTTTGTCAATTAACAGAGTATGATAAATTGTGCGAACACAATTTTTGAATGACAACATGTGGCCGAGGTGTCATCGAAGTGCCAGCGGAGGTGCCACGTGTCCTGGTCATGATATCGAGATGATCTCGGCTAGGCCGAGGTTATCTAGGAGAATACCGGAATCCGGTATAAGCGGATAAGGGACAAGAGTCCTAGAATGGGAGAAACTTCAGTTTGGGTAAAGATAAGACTCTTAGAGAGTTTATCCTAATCCTACTAGGAGTCCAAGATTAGCAGTAATCCTAAATCTATTGAAATTAGGCTTCTATTAGGACTAGGTTTGTGTTGGCTATAAAAGAGAGGCACCCTCATGGGTCTACGGTATGCTTTTTGTATTCTGAATAGTAAGTTAAGCACTTTTTCTATCTTTGAGAGATAACTGACTTGATCGTCGGAGTGCCCCCGGGTGGACGAACCACTGCCGGAATCTCTTCTTTCTGTTGCAGGTCGTTCGGGCTTATTCTATTTTGCCAATGTTCTCTAGCTGAGTACAAAGTTGGCAGTG
Organism: Camellia granthamiana; assembly: GCA_036172215.1. Lineage (NCBI taxonomy): Eukaryota > Viridiplantae > Streptophyta > Magnoliopsida > Ericales > Theaceae > Camellia > Camellia granthamiana. The sequence continues at coordinate 96,089,212 of CM069908.1, read as the reverse complement.
TGGTCGGAAATTGACACACACAATTTGGCGCCGTCTGTGGGAAAGAAAGGAGAATAGATGGCCGACGAGAGACAGAAAGAGAAGGTTGGGGACGACACTCCTACTGGGAGTGGGAAACATATTGACCTTGACGTCGAAGAAAACAACTGCAACGAAGAGACTTGTGATAAGAATCACGGAGAAAAGGACGTCGGCCAGGAGGGCGACGTGCCAAAGAAAACATATCGAAGTGGGTATTATAACGAGGACGACCTCCAGGTATGGAAAGATAGATGTTTGCGGAGGGACGACGAGGTGAAGGGAATGGCGAACAAATTGGCGGACCTGCAAACAGTTGTCAATTTCATAATGCAGAACAACGTCATGCAGCCACCATTCCCGTTACAAGATACGCCGATTCCAGTGGCCAAGAAAGATGCCCGAAAAGAGGGGCAGAAAACTGTTCTTACAGTCCCTCAGCACGACAGGACCAAGGGACATTCTCATCGGCCTTCACGGGAGGTCGAGTATAAGAGAATCAAGGAGAGGAGAATCCCAGAAGACACGTCGAACCAAAGAAGACTGCACCAAAGAATATCGGGATGTTCAAGGGAAAGAACTTTGTTTCAACACGACCGATTGAGGGAAGTCCAAAAGGACTCACAATGACACGGGCAGTAGTGCACCAAAAAGGTTGAAATGCGGAGATAGCCGAGCTCCTGGGCGGACCAAGGAGGATCTGAGGGATTACCTCCAGAGAAAGCGACAAATGCTGAGGTAACTTCTCCGGTCAAGCCGAGAACGCCGTTCTCGGTAGAATTGGACAAATTCGAAGCCCCGAAGAGATTCCACATGCCGAGATTCCAGATATACGACGGTAAGTCGGACCCAAACTGCCACGTCAAATTGTACGTGAACTCGATGGCGTTATACACCAGGAATGAGTCGTTGCTCTACAAAGTGTTCCCCTCGTCCTGCGGGGAAATTGCATCAGAATGGTTTCACAAGTTGCCGAAAGGAACTGTAAAAACCTGGGAGGGCCTGGCCGAGATGATCGTGGCCAGGTTTGTGACAAACAAATTACAGCCGTTGAGGGTGGACTCCCTGATGGCTCTAAGAATCAATGAAGATGAAAGCCTGAGTGCAACCGAATACCTGAGTGCAACCAAGAGGTGGCGGTCGTGTCTTTCAAGAACGGCCTAAAAGATGATTGTCCACTTCGAAAGTCATTGGCAAAGACATTGCCAAAAAGTATGGTGGAACTCATGGCCAGAATAGAGAAATATGCCAGAGCCGAGGAAGACACGCCAGGGACCAAGGCGTCCAAACAAGAGAAAAGAAGCGGTTCGCCGAAGCGAAGCCGAGGTAACAACGGATTCAACAAGCAAGAAACAGGAGTAGAGGAGGTCAGAGGGGATTAGGTGCAAGCAAAGAATTCCTCCATGGCAACAATGAAGTCTACCTGCAATATACGGGAACCAGAAAAAAATAGAGATTGAGGACATAGAAGTCCTGGAAGACGTCGGCAAAGAGCCAACCGAGAAGAGTGAGGGAGCCCTGAAGAAAATCCATGTCCAGCAAGGGGATGAAGAACGCTTCTTCCTTCTCGGTTTGGGCTTGGCTGAGGAAGAGTTGCCCAATGTACTCTGGGCGTATCGGACTATGCCGAGAAGATCAACTGGGGAGTCCCCATTTGCCATGGCTTATGGCACAGAAGCAGTCATTCCATTGGAGGTCGACATCCCAGGGATTAGAACCCAGGGAGTAGAAAATGGGACCAATGAGGCACTCTTGGCCCGAGATCTGAATCTGCTAGAAGAGAGAAGGGAGAAAGCAGCAATTCAGCTGGGGGCATACCAGCAGTAGCCTGCTAGAGCTTATAATAAGAAGGTCAACCCACGAGAGTTCCAAGTTGGTGACTTCGTCTTGAGAAAGGTCGTTGGCAACATGAAGGATCCCAGAGAGGGCAAGCTTGGCCCAAATTGGGAGGGACCCTATAGAATCACCTCAGTATTGAGCAATGGATATATCGGCTTGAAGACAGTGTAGTGTGATTGACCAGATACTTGACGATGTTTATAAGCGAAACATGACGAATAACTTAGACTTATCATATGGCAGAGTAGAAACTTTACTTGCATATAATAGAGTTGAACTAAGTTGGCGATGTTTTTAAGCGAAACATGAGGAATAACTTAGACTTATTATATGGCAGAGTAGAAACTTTACTTGCATATAATAGAGTTGAACTGAGTTGGCGATGTTTCTAAGCGAAACATGACGAATAACTTAGACTTATTATATGGCAGAGTAGAAACTTTACTTGTATGTAATAGAGTTGAACTGAGTTGGCGATATTTCTAAGCGAAACATGACGAATAACTTAGACTTATTATATGGCAGAGTAGAAACTTTACTTGTATATAATAAAGTTGAACTAAGTTGGCGATGTTTCTAAGCGAAACATGACGAATAACTTAGACTTATTATATGGCAGAGTAGAAACTTTACTTGAATATAATAGAGTTGAACTAAGTTGGGTTAACCTGGACTTGTCACATCGGCAAAATCAGACACAGAAGAGAGGCAAGTGCATACCAGTCAGATTAACAAAGCGACCAAGGCTGGTAACTTCGGCTAGTCTTTGTTTGAATCTGACCTTGGTGACAAGGTCAAAGCTACATGCTTAATGAGAACCCAAGTGGAACTTAAGTTCACATTAGGGGGCAGAGGGCTGGAGAATGATGCTTGGGAGTAAAAATTTACAAGTTGAAATTAAGCCAAGGAAGATGGTTTAACACTTGTTGAAATTTTGAGAAAAATTTACAAGTTGAAGTTAAGCCGAGGTTATGTTAAAGAAAGATGGTTTAACACTTGTTGAAATTTTAAGAAAAATTTACAAGTTAAAGTTAAACCAAGATTATGTTGCAATAAAAGAAGACAGAGGACTTGAGTAAAGTGGCAAGTTGTGAGTAACACTTGTGGAAATATTATGATAAATATTTTCAAGTGTTAGGTCAAAGCCGAGGTAAACCGATTATTGGGTACAACCGAGGTGTTATACCTCGAGGAGATTGCACAATTAAGGTGTATGTTGAAAGACATGCAAATTATTCTAAATATAGAATCATACAAGAGTAAAAAGAAGACACATACAACCACGTTGAAAGAAGAAATTAAAGAATGCATTCAGATAAGGAAAGAAGGCACTTCGGCCTAACATTGAAGAATGATTGTTTAGATTACAAAAAGGCCGGTGTCAGATGGTGGTAGTAAGCAAAGAAGTGCAACGAAAGCCTCACCAGAGGGAGAGAGTGAAACTGGTTGCAGAAAGCTTCGCGAAAGCAGCAATGGAGGATTTGAGAGAGAAAGTTTGAACAATAACGAAGATGTAGAAGGAAAAAGACGGAGATAGTGAAATGATTTTGATCAGACACGCAGAATGGCGGCAAAATGGCAATTAGTGTGCTTAGGACGACGTGCTTATCAGACGGCGTACGCAGATGCGAGGCGACTTAATGGCACGTATCAGACACGGCTCAGTAGGGGAAAGACGCGTGGCAGAAACGGTTGAAATACTGTGCGTGCCAGCTCATACGCGTGATGAAACTCTTGGAGTTCTTGATTTAATGAAGCAAATACCTCAGCTAGGAGGACGGTTTCGATTGAGAAACTTGAACGAACTTGGTTGTTGGTTCCAAGGTATTGATGAAACCAGACTATAGGTCTTGGTCATGTTGAGCCGACGAGTGATGACCTCGGTAATGAATAATGGAGTGAGCTTAGCTGATGTGCTAAATGGAAGAAATGATATAGGTTCCATCACCTCAGGATGCCGAGGTAATAGAACCTAGGGGGCAGTTGTGGGGACATAATTTTTGAATGACAACACGTGGCCGAGGTGTCACCGAAGTGCCAGCCGATGTGCTACGTGTCCTGGTCATGATGTTGAGATGATCTCAGCTAGGCCGAGGTTATCTGCGAGAATACCGGAATCCGGGATAAGCGGATAAGGGACAAGAGTCCTAGAATAGGAGTAGACTTCAGTTTGGGTAAAGATAAGACTCTTAGAGAGTTTATCCTAATCCTACTGGGAGTCCAAGATTAGCAGTAATCCTAAGTCCATTAAAGTTAGGCTTCTATTGGGACTAGGTTTGTATTGGCTATAAAAAAGAGGCACCCTCATGGGTCTAAGGTATGCTTTTTTGTATTCTGAATAGTGAGTTAAGCACTTTTTTCTATCTTTGAAAGATAACTGACTTGATCGTCGGAGTGCCCCCCGGGTGGACGAACCACCGCCGGAATCTCTTCTTTCTGTTGCAGGTCGTTCGGGCTTAATCTATTCTGACAGTGTTCTCCAACTGAGTACTAAGTTGGCAGTGTGGTCGGAAATTGACACACACATAAATTTAAGTTGATCGTAAAATATAAGGGGTATTTTTAAATTTTTTAAAATTCAACTTTATTTTTAAGTCATGTTAGATTTATGTCAATCAATACAAATTGAAGAGTCACTTGACCAATTTGTTTATGTAAATATTTTTTTTAATTGATAAACATACATCATTAGTAAATTTTTTTTCATAATAAAATGTACATATTTATGCATATTTAATAGCTTTGAAAAAATAGATTAAATGTAATATTTTTTTTATAGTGTTGTAATTTTGGTCGTAACTTCACTTTAATCTAGGCAACTGCAGATATTTTTATAATATTTTAAAATAGAATTAAACAAAAAACAATTCAAACAAAGTTAAACATATATTTGTTTATGTAAATATTTTTTTGAATTGATATTTTTAAACAAAATCAACTGCAAATAAAAATATTAAAGCGGAGTTATAAAAACTGTTAGATTTTTATAATTGGCAATCCCGTTTGACAAAACTCTTTTCAATTGTAATTGTATTCACTCTTTTGTTTCAGTGAGGATGTGAGTGTTTAAATACGAATTCAACCCGAATGGTGCCTATGCAGAGGAGTTTGTGATCTTGAGGCTTTCATATTTGCCACTTCGCTGACTATGTACCAGGATCGAGCTGCTCGGTCAGCTCGCGAGGGTCTAGATTGTTTGATCGCTCGAGTGGTCATTTGTATGCTCGAGCGGTGGAGTGGATCATCTAGTATCTGCCTGTAAACTGAACTTTTGGGAAGCAAGTTTTATCGCTCGAGCGGTGAATGTTGCACTCGAGCGGTCAGCTTATATGTTTTGCAAACTTTTAGAGAGAAAGATAAATCAAAGTGTGGTATATTGAAGGGTGTTTTATGAGTGTTTCCTTGATGATTTGAGAGTGATCAATGAATCTACGAACTTCACATTGACTTCATCTAAGGGTTATTTTTACTGTTATATTCACAAAAGATAGAGGTATTCTTCGGTGGATTTCAAGGAACTTGGGCATGAAGCTTTTGTAGATTTTGGAGCGGCTCATAGTCGTGGATTCGACATCAATATTGTGGATTCAACGTTGGGCAAAACAACTTTGAGGTGAACACGGTGGTGGAAGAGACACACGGGGTCAGTTTAATTCGTGCGTCGATTCGCTCGGTAATTGCGAGTACACACGTGTTATTTCTTTTTGTCTTCTTAGTAGATTGTTTTGTGGTTTTATTCCATGATTTTTTATCACAATTGGAGGCGCTTCAATTATGATTTTTTTACGTTAAATCGTTGTGTCGATTTGTTATTAATTGTTTGATTGAGTTTGATATTCGGTATTTAAAATTGAAACATAATCATAAATCAATATCTAGGGGATTTTAGATTTTTCAATAAAAATATTAAGAAAAAAATAATTACGTAATTTTGAAGTAATTCTCTACACCAATTGTTAATTAACATATGATGTCACAAAATATCAAAGCAAAAAATAAAAAAAAGAAACATAAAATCAATACAAAAAAATTATTAATAATGATTTGGTTATATTTTGATCTATCACTTTATAATAAAGAATCTATTAACTTGTTTTTTTATTATACAAATGACACTATCACATCATTTTAAAATAAAATTTTGGATACAAATTCTACTGAAATAATATTTTTCAACCAAAAAAAAAAAAATGTTTATAAGAAAAGAAAAAGAAAAAGATAATGGTTAGTAGAGAGTAGAGGAAAAATGGTACATAAAATATAAAATACAAAAAACAAAAAATGGACATAAGTAAAAATTCAAAAAAGAAAAAAAAAAAAAAAAGATATACTTAAAAGATGAAAGAGTCTGTTTAAAAAATGATGTGTCCAATCTGCTTCTACAATTGTGACCCATTGTAAGTTTTCTTTTATTTTGTATTCTGGTTTCTCATTTCAATATGAGTGTTGTTTGGTATGCTTTTAATTTGTGTTTTGGGTCTTGAAATTAATGATAGTATTCTATGTATTGCTGACTTACAAGAAGAATTAGCTAATCTGCAATTACTCTTATGTCTTGTATTTGTTCAATCAATTATCAATTATTGTCAACGCATTTTTACAATTAAAAAAAAAAATAAAGATGAACAAACTAATTTAAAAGAATTTAGAAAACAATTACAATCTTTAATTTGTATCTAATCTAATAAGTTTTAAATTAGGAATATAAATTATCTAGTGAGAGAGCGGGGAGAGAGAGGAGGAATTTTGAGCATAAAAGATGGAAAGAAAAGGACATTAACCAAGGATTGTTTAGTGTCCCGACAAAGAATAAAAAAATTTACAGGGTTTGGATTGCAAAATTGAAATTATATAAAACAAACCAACCAAAGGGCAAGAGATTACGACATTCCACCCAACACAGCAACAAGCATGGGCATTGTTGATGAAATGCTGACATCAACTCGAACAAACTCTTACAAATAATAACATGGCAAATTACAGTATTATAAACTTTTATTATTAATAATAATAATAATAATAATAATAATAATAATAATAATAATAATAATAAAGGGTAAATTACCCTTTGTTCTATCTATATTTGATTTTTTTTTTTTTATATTTATTTTGGCTTTCTCTATTTTAAGTTTTTTGAATTTACTGCAAAAGTTAACTTATATTTAAAATTAAATAGAAAATGACTGGTTGTAAGGAAAGAAATGAAATCAACTCTAAACCAAAAGGAGATCCAAGTCGCAGAAGTCTATAAGCCGTTAGGTTCTTAGGAAAAATCTGTTAGTAGACCACCATTTGAGTTTAAGCAGAGTCACCAGTTGACAACTATAATTATCATGGCAAGAATATTTAAATCATTCTCTAATCTGATTTCTGGTGAAGGTTCTTCTACGAAACCTGTTATTATAAATCAAACGAATTTAGGAATAAAGAAGATTGAAGAGCGTCTCAAAAATTGAAAGTTACCTACCAAAGATATTGACTGCTTATATGATAAAAAATTTGAACTTAAACAAACTTACAAAATCAAAACAGTTAAACAAATTTTACCTGTCACCCAAGATAATCAAAATTTTTAATTATTAGATCCTGACACAATTTTCAAATTCTAGAGAAAAAAAAAAAAAAAATTCAATTTCTTACATCTTGGTCTTGTCTAGGTTAGTGTCAAACTCATGACGTGTTTACATCTTAACAAATCTATAATATGTACCTTCCGATACATGAGACACCATGATTATGATGATTCATTACTGGGTGTTAAATCTAGTCTTGCACATGGACCATTTTACTTTGAATGTATTTCAAACTTCAAAGTCTCTTTAATTGATCCTACTATCCTCAAAACTCTTACCACTACAAGAAAATGCACTTTTGGCAACTAAAGTTTTAGTCACCAAAAATAAGGTTTTTAGTCGCTGAAGCCTTTTCCTGACTAAATATTTTGGTCGCTAGATTTGTCGCGGAAAAACAGTCAGGGAAGGTTTTGGCGACTAAATTTTTTTTAGTCGCCAAAAGTCCTATAAATAGCAACTAATATTTTTAGTCGCCAAAAATAATATTTTAGTCGCCAAAAATTTTATTTTCCGCTACTAAAACTTTGGTCGCCAAAACTTGCAGTATCTACAGCGACCAAAGTTTTAGTCGCCAAAGGGTATTTTTTCCATCTTATTTTATTATTATTATTTTTTTAGCTACTAAATTCTTAGTCGCCTAAAGTCTTTTTTTATTTCAGCTACTAAATATTTAGTAGCCAAAAGTTTTTCTCTATTTTATTTTTATTTTTAGCTACTAAATATTTAGTAGCCAAAAGTTTTTCTCTATTTTATTTTTATTTTTAGCTACTAAATATTTAGTAGCCAAAAGTTTTTTTTCCATTTTTTTTTTAATTTTTAGCTACTAACATGACAGTTGTATTTAAATAAAGAATTAGCAAATTACAAGCTTGGGTGGGAAGATAGTTCCATAGCTTATGTGGGATTTATTCCAAACAATATCTAAATAAATATAATTTGTATACAGAACAAATTATCCACAATTTTTTTTTTTTTCTATCAATCCATAAATCAACACAATGAGACAAACTCAGAACATTTATAATCAAGTTGTGGGTGAGATTCCATCCCAGATCTCAATTAACCTTTATCCCAAATCCAGGTGAACTTCTGCAGATTGGCCTACACTGTAAAGCCATTTGTCAAAAGATTAAAATGATAGCTACCTAAGAAAACAGTGGTTGCAACATCCTTAGTGTCCAAATCTGAACCACTTTCATTCTCAAGATGTTGCTCTCATCAGAAAACTTGTGTTCCTGAGCCACATAGCTGGACAAGGATGCAAAGCATAATCCACAAACTCAAAAACTACAAATCCAACATTCCCTTCTTTATCATGCCTGCAAAAGCAAGCAATCAGACGAGCATGTTGTTGTGGGTGCTGCAATTTCTGTCTCTTTGCCATCTCTTCGTTTTGTCGTTGCTGCTGCCTTTTTTTCTTTGTCTGGAACTTGTGTGATGATTCATATTTAGGCAAACTATGCAATCAAAGAACAGGTGGAAATTAATTTAATATAAACAAAACTGAGACACCATCAGGCAAACTATGCAATCGAAGAACAGGTGGAAATTAATTTAATATAAACAAAACTGAGACACCTTTATTTGACAAGCGGAGATCAGTCAAAATGTTAATAGAGAGGCTTCAGGAAACCTCAATTGGAGGTGTAAACATATGAAATGCAGAAGGTTTGGCACACTATGACTGAATTTTCCAAGTCTCGTTGAAGGTATATGATTATTACCAAATCTTTTCCTCAGTACAATGAATCAGTAAGTAAAATTCATGCAGCATAGCTAAGAAGAAAGATGTGAGACATACCTTCTAGGATCGCAAGGTAAGGGGTCAGTCCAAAAATATTCAGCATCAAGGGCATCCTTTGTAGATATTCTCTGCGTGAAATGGAAAAAGGGAAAAGGGGGAAAAAATTCAAGGAATTGAAAGTTGAACAAAAATGAAAAATGCATACATAGAACAGCACCGAATCTGATAATCTGTGCAGATATGTTCATGGCCTTTCTAATCGAGTTTTTGGAAACAGAAATGCAAAATGCAATCACCAAAACAATCCATAAGCTACCAAAAATCAACAATCCCTGAAGACACAGAGATGAAACCATCATGATCCTCAACTGTATATAAAAATGTGCCATTAATTAGATGATTTAGGATGAATGTGTTTTGATGGGATATTGGAATCAGACTATTTATTTATTTTCTGAAGAAACAATTAGGGCATGAAAAGCATCCAAAATCATTATGTTCCATTTAAGTTAATGAAATATATATTTAATGTACTTAATCACAAAGTCAGTCAAAAAATGGATCTCAGTTTTAATTTTTAAAAGATTGAATTTTGGTAGACCTATAACAACTAATAAAGGGTTAGCATTTTCTCCACACCCTTTTTGCAATAAGTCAAAACTCAGATTTATATTGTCATTTTCCAAACTAATAAAGTAAGTCATTTTATTGACATTGTAGTGTCAGTTTCTCCAGACTAATGAAGTAAAAAAAATCATCATTTAGTTTGTCAATAAACTAATCATTTTAGTCTGAAATTTATAGACAAACTGAAATTTATATTCAAGCTGGTAATGATGAACATAGTAAAGGCCAGAAATGAATATTCAGAAGGCAAACAATTTAGCATTTGCAGTTTGCTTCCTAAGGTAAGACAGAATCACCTCTGTTTGTGTAATTGTATCATTTTAGCTTCCATTCTCTCTGATCTCACAATAAATCCCCCATTACTTAACCTGGATGGGAGAAACAAACACAGTTTCTATCACATTAAAAGCATTGAACAAGCTTCAAGTAAAAGCAAAATCAACTTCAGATTACCTTTCCCTGTAGAGAACATGGTATATCCGTGTGACTCCAATTAATGTGCTAGGAACTGGACCTCCCATACCCTTGATACATCTAAATGCTAATGGAGCACCACCACCCTTACCTAGAGATAAAGATTAGAACATGTTCAAGCAAGATGAAACTGAAATGTGCTGCTGCATGATAATAAAGGCAAGTAGACAAGAATGCACGTAACTACTTAAACACTTACATAACCCCAAACGATCAGCCCAATGAGCTCTATATGTCCCATTCATGTGCATTAGAAGACCAACTGTGCTAGATGCCTGACACTAAAGCAAAAACTTGATCAAACCCTATAGTTAAAATTGAAGTTTTAGCCAAACGACTTATATAGTAACTTAAACTGGGTAATAACCTCAAGAGGTGAAGCAGGCCCAGCCCAGCCACTTAATCCAGCTCCCCAGATCTTCAGATGACAACATAAACTGTACGCAATAGGAAGTTGTAACCGGATATCTAGTCAAAAGAAGAAATGGAAAATAGTGAAACCAAAGAAGTACCCTAAGTTTCTGTCCCACAAACAATTGCCCAGTAGCCAGCTTCTTCATTAGCAGTGCATCTAATATAGCATTGATTGAGTACCTATAAAAACAAATGACATTCACATACCCCCAAAAAGCACACCAAGTTATAACCTACATATGAAAACTACATAACAAACCAACGAACCCAAGAAATTTTGTAATTGAAACCAAGTGTATTTGGATTTACGTCATATATATATATATATTGGTTTCTTTTCCTTTTATCCTCTATAAACTTTTTTAAAAATTTAAAATTTAAACACAACTTAAAAAATTAAGCAAGTACTATTGACAAACCAATAATTAAATCAGCATGATCAAGTAGTAGACCTACTTGTACAAAAACATTAAGTGTGTATATATTATAGTGACAATACAGTACCATGTATGTTAGTTTCATTGTCACATCCCAAGTAACTTCGTGCTGAAAATGTGAAGTATCATGGTATTGCCATTATCTCTATAGCTTTATTGTGATTAATATTATCAATGAAAATAGGAGAACAAAAGTGGATATAGATTTCCTTTTATAAACAAAGGGTTATAAAACTCCCCACAGGCTCTGTTTCACACAGATTTGTCACATTGGGACTGATAATGATGTAAATGATAGCTAACTCTCGTGCTTGTAGCTTTGTCTCCTTCTTGACTTCACTGGCAATATGGACCCCAACCCAACCTCACCTCTTGTTTTGTATAGTTAAAAATGATAATATATATATATTTATTTATTATAACACTTCAGTTGGTGTAGACGAAAGTATATAACGTATTTTACTTACCTAAATTATTTTTACATGATCAAATAATTGCATCAATTCTTTGATAACTATTCTTCACTTTTCTACTTATATATATATATATATATGAAAAAATATTTATGGCACAAGATAAATTTTAACCATTAATTTTAATCACCACCATGTTTATGTAATTGAAACAAAGTGAATTCAAGGAAAGTCAGAGGGTCAAACTGTAATTCACCCAAAATTAAATAAGACTCTCTCTCCTCCCCACTATCAGTGTAAACAGGGTTTATGGCAAGGACAATGACTTCAAACAATATACAAATTTTGTTTATGCACTTTGAAAATGGCCCAGCTTGCTTTCTTCTAAACTTTACTCTATAGTCCCAGAAGCACTGAATAAAGGTCCAAAGTAGTAAGAATGGCAAAGCATATGTGGAAACCAGGAATCATGTAAAAGGGGGATTTAGTATTAAATGAAATCAGTAACTCAAATGTATTATGGATTCATACAATAAAATTAAAGTCTCATGCATATTGAGCCATTATATTTCGAAGGGTAAATCAAATTTTGCATCCATATAATTTTTATTAAAAAAAAACACTTTAGTGTTCATAGTTTCAAGTATGACACATTGTTGTGTATATTAAGTTTAATTGTCAACTTCATCTTAAGAATTTAGACAAGAATTAAATACACTTGAGTTCCACGTCAGTTCCATGTGATCCACGTGAGATTCATGAGAGCTTCACATGATCAAAGAAAGTTATTTGATATTGACATGTATTTTTGCATCCAAATCGCTAACAACAATTAACAGTTGGACCTAATTGAAACCAATTAAAAAATATGAAGTTGAATACATTACAATTAAAACTATAAGGACCAAAGTAAAATCCACTCCAAACTATGGGAGCACAAAAATGTAAATATCCAGTTCCCAATGGATGTCCAGATGCACCTGAATTTGGACACTTTTTTTATGACTGCATTATTACATTCTTAGTGAAATTCAGTTAAGAACTTAAGATAACTAAAGGCACCATTTTGCCATTTTGAAGATCAAAATAAACCCAGCAGCGGCATAAGAGACCATCATTGTAAAAGGGCAATCCAACAAAAGTACTGATGCCATCAAATTAAGAGGGACAGAAACCTGTAAATGGTGTTCGATCCATAATGGGAATATGTAAGCTCAACTGGTTTCCATTTTCCAGCATAACAGCCACAAACCATCAACTGTCTATTTATGACCAAATTAATTTTGTCCAGGATTATCAAAGTAAAAAAGCTCAGTAAATAAGGAGGCTATATTGGCAGTTTAAGTCACTAGTGAAGCTACAATTGACCAAAAAGTCTAAGAAGGGAAAGCCTAACTATTCAGAACATAAAGAGGCCCAAAGAAAAAATACAGCACAACATCTTTGAGCTTTAAAATGAATGATGGATATCCATTCATTTCGAAAAAATATGCTTTTCACACTCTAAAGCAGGTATATTCAAGTTACTTTTTTTGTAATTTTGGAACTACTTCTACCATTCTTAAGCTATTACTTTGACAGCAAGTCAATGTTGATCAGCATGACTGATGAGATTCTCAACATAGAAAAAGGAAAGATCCAAAACTCCTGAGTTGTAGATCAATGACAATGATGAAGAAGACAATTCACAAATTCCTTATCAAACTTAAGTATCTTCCATCTATATAAATCATTGCAGAAATCAGCCTTACTTTGATGACTGTCACATTCTTGGAGAACAAACAGAGCAGTGCAACTAGGAGGCCATAATAAGTAATACTTTTTTTTTTCCCTTTCTTTCTCTTTTCTTATTTTACAAGAAGGGAAGCCACATGAATACAGAATCAGTGAGAGCATCAGAAATTACCAACCACCAAAAAAAAAAATAATAATAATTCAAACCAAGCTAATTGAGAAAAACAAAATCTAATTCAATTCTGACCCAGTTGCTTGAATTGAGTATGGTTTAATATATGAAAAAGAAAAAAAGACAAACAAAATATGGATATAAAAATTCAAAGAAAATGAAACCACCTATCAGATTCTACCCAGCTAAGGAAACATCATTTATTATTCAAATTCATACATCTCTGTGAAGGTAAATACTTACACACAGCTAAGCCCTCAAATTCAAATTCAGAAAACAAAAAGGAGGATGAGATTTCACAGTGACTCAAGCTTTTGTTATGCATAAAAAACTCAAAATCATTCAATCATGTGCACGAATAGCTATTAGGATCACAAAAATCACTACCTCCACCAAATCAAAGCAAGACCATTTTTTTTTATAATAAAAAAAAAATCAAATTGAAACCCATTTGCTTAAATTGAGTAGGATTTGAAATACAAAACTCAAAAAATAATAAAAAAGTCAAAACCCATATGTAGAATACAGAGCAAATTTCAATCCTATTAAGCGAAGAGGACATCACCGAATTGAGTCCCAAAATTTTCCATTACTTACCTACTAATAATATTCTTAAATTGTTCAGTACCTTAAATCAATTGCTATCTACCTAATAAAACCCTAGATCCGAGATGGTGAAATGGGGAAATAGAGGAAGAGAGAGAGAGAGAGAGAGAGAGAGAGAGAGAGAGAGAGAGAGAGAGAGAAACCTGAATGTGGCTGGGAGGGGGGCCGCGATGGTGAGCGACGGTGGCGAGAGCCGTGATGGTGAGCGGCGGTAGCGAGAGCCTCGATGTCGGTGGTGGAAGTTCGATGGTAACTGTTAGCAGGGATGGTGAGGGTGAGGTTTGCTAGTGTTTGACACAGAAGTGTATATGATATCGTGTGTCTGTGTGTGTGAGAGACAGAACAGAGTCTAAATAGATCAGGCGCCAAAAATAATTTGTTTCCCTCTCAAACAAAAATTTTAACCTTTCGCAACTAAATATATTTTTGGTCGCCAAATAACAATAAAATTCTTTTTTGGCGACCAAAATTTTGGTCGCCAAGGTAAAATTTTTTTTTTTTAATTTTCAATCGGCGACTAAATGGTTTAGTAGTCAAAAGTCAACATGTAGTGACAAAGATTCTTTTTTGTCGCTGAAAATAAACGTTCCAAAGGTAAAAAATTAATTTTTTCTTTTTCTTTTGGTGACAAAATGATTTTAGTAGCCAAAACTTAATGTACGGCAACCAAAAATTTTTTTAGTCGCCAATTCTAGCATTTTTAGCAACGAAATTTTTTTTTAGTCGCCAAAAACCAATATACCCCGACTAAAAAAATTTAGTAGCTAAATATTTTATTTTTGGCGACTAAAAAAATTAGTTGGTTGCCAATTTCATAACTTTTGGCGACGAAATTTTTTTTAGTCGCTAATTTTGGTTGCCGAATGTGTATTTTGTTGTAGTGTACTCTTAATATCCAAACCAAACGTTATAAGATGGATTTTCTTTGTTTTAATATTATGGTCTGTTACTGTGTTTATCTTAAAGCAATGGCTACTTCATGTCCTAGATTCAAATATATAGCTGAAAATCCCAAACAATTTACCATTTTATTCCATGCTCATCAAGAAAATTCTGAGATCATGGTTCCTCAACTCATCACTTGGCAAGAAGCTTTACAAGCCAATGCAAAAGATGACAGCGGTACATGTGTTATTCCCAATGCTATCCCAACCCTCACTTCTCAACCTAAAACAAATCCAAATTCTATAGTCCAAAATCCAAATGGATTTGTTGTTATTCATTTCCAACGATCTAAATCTGTCCGTACTCAATCAAATGCATCCTCACAACCGCCTTCTACAAGATATCATACTCCAACTCAAACCCTTCAATATCCTGCTCGTCATTCAATAGACTCATCATTACATTTAACCCGAAGACAACCAAATCAAATCCCACAAACAAATTTTGCTGATTTTAGGCCTCTTTTGGGAACTAAGTATTTTAGCCAAAAAGTCAAAAAGTTACAATGAGTTGTCACATCACTCTGTCTACTTTTTTGCATATCTTTTCGTAAAAAGCCAAAAAATTACTAAAATAGCCAGTTCCCAAACGAAGCCTTAGTCATTTTCAAGATATTGACTTCGACATAGATTTCCTATCAATTAATGTTGTCAAAAATGATTTCACAAATAATCATGACGTACTTTCCCAAGAATACAATGCTCCCTATAATTCTTAAAAAAAAAAAAAAATTATGTTAAGAAAAATATACCATTGAACAGCAACAACTTATTCGATCTGAGTATTTTCTCACTTTACAACAATTACAACAACATATACATTTTTTTTCACTGGTTTTTTAACCAATATTGTCCTCAACATCAAATAATACTTCCCCAAAACCTCCTATCCACACATTTCAATGTCGTACAAAAAAATTTGGCTTGTTCTTAGTGGTGAGCCTGTTCAATCTGTACATCCTCCAAGCAAAACTTGCACTGTTTGAGATGCTAGTTCCTCTTTTTATGCTAAACCATACAACTAACCACCTATGAAGGGAACCTAATCCTCCAAAACAACTCTATCTACAAGTTTTGAAATAGGACAAGTCTATGAACAATTAAACTATACAAATATACACATTTAAACAATTGGTGAATAAACAACTCGGATTGAAGAACGAGTTGACGAATCTACCTCTCAGTACCCCCTGATCAAACAGAGGAGAAGTGTTTTGTATTCCTAAACAGAGGAGAATACCCGGGCGGGCAACAAATAGCTTTTTATTTTCCCACCATAATTTTGGCACCTTTGGCGACTAATGTAAAATTTTGTCGGCAAAAATTGAAGTAATAACGACTAAATTATTTAGTAGCCATACCAACTCTAACAGCGACTAAAATGTTAGTCACTAAAAGTAGACATTTAGCGACTAGTTTTTTTTGGTCGGAAAAAATGAATGTACCGTGACTAAAATTTTTTTTAGTCACCAAAACTTTATATTTGCCGACCAGTTTTTTTGTCGCTGTTACTTAACAGCAATGAAAATATTAATGATTAATTTTTTTGTCGCTATTTGGCGACTAATTTTAATTTTAGTCAGGAAAAACCAATATTAATGATTAATTTATTTTTTTGGGCCTAAAATTTGGGCTAACAGCGACCAATCAAATTTTTAGTCACTAAAACTTGAGTTTTTACTGACTAAATTTAAATTTAGTCACCAATAAGCAATATTTATTGACTAAAATATTTTAGTAGAGATATCTTGGACCAACGCCGACAAATATAAATTTTAGTCGCCAAAAAATGTACTTTCGGCGACTAAAATTTGATTAGTTGCCAAAAATGGTCGCCAAAGGTGCGATTTGTTGTAGTGCCTCCTCTTTGAAAGAGTACAAGTCTGAAAAAGACTCTAAATATTAAATTTGAGTGTGATGATTGGATTCAATTAATCTAATTGTTTCACAAGGTCAATTTGAAATTGTTTTGTTTGCTTTGCAAGATGAGAGGGAATTTTGAATCCTCTTGGTATACCAAACGACGAACTACAAAATGCATACCGAATGTCTACTGATAATTTAGTTACTAAATACATTTAACTAATATTTATTGAATGAGTTGAATTAGATTATTAATTTAGTCTTCTTCTTCTTCTTCTTCTTCTTCTTTTTCTCGAGTCAAACCATACATTATTGGACTATACCACCCATTGCCTTCCCAAAACCATCCACCACAAAACAAAACTTATGATAAGGTTGTAAGTAGTCATCAGAGTTAGTGGCCGGAATTTACAAAATGGCCGAAGGACTACCGTAACGTAGTTGGTAGTGGTAGGTTGCCGGTGGCAGTGCGAGTTATGGAGACGAAAGAAAGAGTGACAACTTGTGTTAAAAATAAATGAAAACACCTTTTTTTCCCAAGAATTTTAAAAATTTTGAAATCAAATTTTTTTTATTTTATGTTATATATAAATGAAAATACCAAAAAAGCATTCGTTCTTAGGGGTTATTTGGAATGTTCTAAATAAGTGTATTTTTTGACTTTTTATGAAATATGGGTTGAGTTTGAAGTGATGTGGTAGAGAAGTGATGTGACTTAAATTAGATGATGTGACTTAAATAGGATAGTGACTTTTTGACTTTTTGACTTTTTTCATATATGCCAAACAAGACCTTAATCTGTATGAAATGAAAACAAAAATAGAAAATAGAACCGTTATCAAACGAGGCTTAACAAAAATGTTTAAAATTTAAATGTGTGTTGTATGCCTAGTTGAGTTCAGATTGGTTAAAGTTGAACATTTCTACTTCACGGATGAAGGTTTTTTTTTTTTTTTTTGAACAGCAACTTCACGGATGAAATTGGGGCATTATGAGACTAATTTGTATCTATCTCATATGACAAATTGAGAAAAACTTGCATGTAAAAAATTAGATTGATTAGACATAAATAATTATATGATCAAATCATATATATGTTATAACAAATGGATGGTTTATTCTTCAAAATATGTAGGCTGTATAGATAAAAATGATCGAATAGTATGACAATTGATATTTGATCAACTTAAATTTTTGCATGGTTAATTTTCTTAATTAGTTGTATAAGATAAATGGTTTAGATTATTGAAGTGAATCCAAGTTAGTCCGATAATGAGTCAACTTCACTATAAAGTTGGGATCTTCAACTTTGGCAAATTTGAACTCCTCTTAACTTGCAACTCCATTTTTGTTGTCTCATACTTTAATAATTTGATATACACATTCTAAGTTGGGAAAAATTACCAATAAATCTTTTTATTTATTTATTTATTTATTTTTAAATACAAGTCTGTCTTATCAATTTTATTGTGGACAACTAAATTTTATATTTGATCACTTATATTCTCAAAAAGTTAAATTCTCCATGATATATTTTATTCTAAGTATACCCTTCACATCAAAATAAGAATAACAAATTTTAAAATTTATTTTAAATAATTTTTAAAATTTTAAAAATAAGAAAATTCTATTAAACAAAAATATAGACATAAGACACATCCATTTTTGTTGTCTCATACTTTAAAATGTATATGAATTTTTCACTATATTTTTTTTCTTCCCAATTCTTTTAATGGAATATTAATAAAATTAAGCATTTTGGATTAGTTACCAATTTATTTTTCATAATATTACGTAATAGAAAATGATTTATATAATGCCATAGTTCTTTTGATCAAATTGTTATTTATGATTTTGTTTGATATATATATATATTAATTTTTTCAATTAAAAATATTTTTAAATAAATTAAAATTATTTATCCAATTGTTATTCATAAAATAATAAGAAAGGTAAATTTAGAATAAAAAATACCATTCAAAAGAATTAAACTTTTTACAAATAAGTTATGAAAAAAACGACTTAATTGTCCACGTTAAAATTTGATAGGACTTATTGATAATCTTGAAACGGAAATAAGACTCATTGATAAATTTTCCTTTCAAAATCTGAATATATTTTTGAGGTGCTTAGGATTTTTTTTTTTTTTTTTTTTTACATAGCATGTACTTAATCAGTTAGAGCATCTTGAATAATCTAATATTTAGGTGGGGCACTGCTAAAGTAACAAAGTTCAATAAAAAAATAAAAATAAATCGCTAGCTAGCAATGTAGTGTATGGTATGCGTAACATAATGATTTTTTACTATGTTCAAAAAGCACCCAAAAAAACAGTATTTAAATCCAAAAAAAAAAAAAAAAATGCTACTTACCATAATATTTGTCAAAAAAAATTATCATGAATAGAGAAATGTGGTTGAGATTAAAATTAGTATATTGCGGAATTCATGTACAAATTGAATCTCAACTACACATTGATATTTCTAAGTAAAAATTCAGAGTACGCAAAAAATAGTTGAGTTTAATCTGTAATTTTTGGGTTTCAGTTAATTTGTTTTAATATTCTAATCAAATTTTTTTTTTTTTTTTACTTTTTAAATTTACTTAATCTAGATACACTTAAAAATATAAAATTTGCGAATTTTCACTAAATAAAATATATATTATATAATATAAGTAAAAATGTTGTGACTTGTTTGATCAAAACATAACATTGAAAGTACACATATCATTCTATGATTAGCTCAAAATATAATTTATATAAATTAAGTTAATTTTTAAATTCTCTCAATCATTACCAAAATTTATTAGTATTATTTTTTTTAAATTATGTAATTGTTATTCCTAGAATTACCTTAATCTAATTGGAACCATAATATATATGGTTATACATGCCAAACTTCAAACACTTCTATAATTATATTTAAAAAGTTTAAGAGATATAACAATGGAGAGAGTGTTGGACGTTAGGTCCTCAACTTTTTGTTTTGTTTTCTTCTTTAAAACACAGTCATGACATAATTTTTTAAGTATAGAGAAAAAAAAATTAAAAAAATATTAAGAGATTTTAACTTGAAAAACAAGCGAATTGTGTAAATTAAATTATGAATATGAGCCACATATTTTAAATGATGGATATTTATTTTCTCTATTTAATATGAGTTGTTGTCGGATTATTTTAGCCAATTTCATTGTATATATCTTTTATTTTATTTTAATAAAAAAAATTATATTTATTTTTGTATAAATGAAAAAAATACGAAATATAAAAAATATCATTTTTATAACCGGCTAAATCTAGCTCCGGGACAACAAGAGCACCAAGCTCCCTCCTATAGATAAAACAAAAGTTGTGATAATTTTTGGCTTGACATCCTTATAATAATGACGTAAAAGGATTCACAAGGAATTTTTACTATAGTGCAACGGGAATCAAAAAGAGTTTTTACTATCAATATGAGAGAAATTACTTAAGACTTTTCACCGATCACGTGGCTATTTGAAAATCAAAGTATATATGTGTATATTTTTTCTTAGTTTAAGTATTTTTTAAATTGAAGACCAGCGGATGGGGTACATTTTTTTTTAATTTAAAAAAAAATTAAAAAAAATTGGAAAAGACGTGAAATTTTTATGACTTTATGTCCATATAAATTTGAATGGGCAAATTATACTAACAGTCCCTATAGTTTGGAGCTTGTGTCACTTTAATCCTTGATTTTTCAATTATGACACATTTGACCCTAAATTTTGAATCTTCTTCCAAATAAGGACAATTGACCATATCATTGCTTAATTTCAAGGGTAAAATCGTCAATTTGATAAAATATAAACTAATTTGACAAAAATAAATGTCAAAAAAATATTTTAAAATTTTTAAAAATTATTTCTACCCACCAAAAATAAAATTATGTAAAATTAATAAAAATTACATGATTAATTTTTAAAAATTAATTTTACATGATTATCGTCCAAATACATAAAAAAAATTAATTTGGTAAAAAAAATAAATAAATGTCTAAAAGATTTATCAATTTTATATAATTTTATCTTTAATAGGTAGAAATAATTTTTAAAAATTCAAAAAATAATTTTTTGATATTTATTTTTGTCAAATTAATTTATATTTTATCAAATTGACGATTTTGCCCTTGAAAAATCCAATAGTACTTCAATTGTTCTTGTTTGGAACAAGATTCAAAATTTAGGGTCAAATGTGTCACAATTGAAAAGTCAAGGACTAAAATGACACAAGCTCCAAATTATAGAGACCGTTAATGTAATTCACCCAATTTGAAAACAATGAAAAGAGTAATTGATTAAGAGTCACAAAATCAAAAATTAAGAATCAAAATTGATTAAATTGAAAGTGTATGGATTAAAGTGACATAATGGGCAAAATGTAGGGGTTATTAATGTAATTTGTTCGTGTTTTATTAACTTCTTAGGGAGAATTACTCTAAAATCCCATATGGGGAAATGTTATTCCATTTAATCCTAGAAGTTTTCTTTCAAACCATTTGGTCCTTTTAATTTTTGGAATGGTGTATTTATTTGATTTGGGGGTTTGGAAATTTACTGATTTGCGGTTGGTTGTGATTTTGTTTTGAATTTTTTACTGATATTGGGGTGGGTATGGATAAGGTATGTGAGTACGTTTCTATTTTATTGGGTTATTTCATGGAGTGATTTGTGAGATGTGTGATGTTACCCAGTTGACGTAGTATTTTGTTGATGTGGAAATCATTTTGTTTTGTTGAACGAGTGATGGTTGTTTCATTCTTTTTCGTTGTTGTAACGCCCTCAAAATAACAACATTAAACCCATCAATATAAGCATGCATTGATATACAAAAGACCAACATTCATCTATTCATCATAGTTTCATTACAAAAAGTATTACATGTTAACAACAAAAGCAAATGCCCTAAGGGCTTACAGCTTTCCAAGTTAACACTTGGTTACAAAAAGGAGTGCTAACTCCATTACACATTAAGCCCTTGGCTTGAATATACATGTAATACATTAAAAGAACATAGACACAAAAAGTCTGCCCGCCTCTAGCCTCCCAAGCTATGTCCTTGGAGGTGGCATGCTACCTGTACCTGAAAATGATGTTCCCATATAGGGTGAGCCACAGCCCAGTAGAAATATACTAAACCAACTATGAACAATGACTAAAAGATTAGCAGCCGATAGATGGTCAACACTGACACGTCCACATATATCACATTTCAATTACATGACTTACAAGTCTATGTTACTTCTCATTTTCCCTTTTCGATAAATAAGCATACTAGCTATGTTATCACATTAACCGATAAGCATATGAGCTATATCAACACCTCAGCAGATAAGTATAAGAACTATATCACACAACCGAAGATAAGCGTAAGAGCTATATCTACTCTTCTCTAGACAAGCATATGACCTATATCTATACTTCTCAAAGATAAGCATATGAGCTGTATCTTCACTTCTCTAGACAAGCATATGAGCTGTATCTACGGAGTTCATCCCCCATCTCCTCCCAACACTATCCGGTTTAGAGGTACATCCCCCATCTTCCCCTAAACCGCGGAGTACATCCCCCATCTCCTCCTCTACACATAATGCATATAAACACATAGGTTCTACATACATTCAATCAATACATAAAGTTAATGTATTCTATCAACCGTCAAGTCCCATGACACATTCCATTGATTAGTTTTCGTTTGCCTAATCATCATGCATTTTCTACAACAATCACGACTATCCTCCACCGATAGCCCAAAGCAGTTATTTCTAAACAGAAAATAAATGCACAAATGGATATTAAGTCAACATTTCGATTCGGTGAGTGGTAATTAATTCAACTACACCCTTTAATCCCATACACTTCCAATCTCAATATTCCCAATTCAATTCCTCATTTTCTCTAATTAATTATAGGCATCAATTAATTAAAACAATTAGGGCAAAGTCCCATAATTAACAAAACAACCCTAAGGTTCCATTTTCATCAATGTTTCAACATTTATTCCATGTCTCTATACCAAACATGCCTCTAGGTTCATTATAAATAAAACCCCAACTTTTGTAAAATTACACAAAAGGCCCAAAGTTTCTCAAAATTACCCAACAACACCCAACATATCAAAATGCTAAAATTTAAAGACAAAATCCATAAAGAGGAGTAGGATATCCCTACCTCAAAAGATGAGCTCCAACGGAGATGAAGACCAAAATCAAAATGCTCCAAATCCTGAAATTTTCAGATTAAAATGTAGCCCTCGACGATCAACACAACTTTTGTAAAGGCCAAAAGTGAGTAAACAACTCCTACTAGATCAAATCTAAGAGAGAAGTTAAGATTTTAGAGAGAGAGGCTCTCAAATGGAGTTTTGGAAAAAGTAAGAGAGAGAAATGAAGTTGAAAAAGTGATTCAAAAAGTGATTTCACGGATTGATATAACAGTCTCCCCGCTCGAGCGTAGAAACCCCCGCTCGAGCGCCACTCACAGACTCCCACTCGAGCGGCCAAACTCCCGCTCGAGCGGCGGATGCACACTCCCAGTAGTTTCTGCAGACAGGTCCCCGCTCGAGCGCCCAACTCCCCGCTCGAGCGTCACTCACAACCTCCCGCTCGAGCGGCCAATCCCCCGCTCGAGCGCCCAACACTACACAGGAAATACTGGATGGGTGTATTCCCCGCTCGAGCGCCAAAACCCCCGCTCGAGCGTACAAGCAACAACAAGGTCCCCGCTCGAGCGTACAAATCTCCGCTCGAGCATACAAGCCAAAATCTGGGCAACTAGTTTTGGTTCCTAAACTCAACCAACCTGTAACAAACCTGCCCAACACATCCTATAACTCAAATACAAAGCAGGAAAGGATGTAAACAAGATAATAATCAACTACTAACATCCACAGACACAAGTCCGGATCACTATACAACAAGGGTAAACCCGGGATCGCTATAACCTCCCCCCCTTAAAGAATTTCGTCCCCGAAATTGAGAACAAGTTTTCGAAAACAGGTTTCTCTCCATTTTAAACAATGTTACGTTTCAACATTAAACAACTTGACCCATTACCGGTCATCCCATCCCTTATCAAGAGACATTTCACAATACATATGTTTCAACGTGCATTTTCTTTCCATTTTAACCATTTCCAACACACATGGTTCATAATTCATATCATAAGCAATAATCATGATACATTTCCAGTTCCACTATATATTCAACATATGCAATGTTATACAAACTTCCATTTGAGGCAAGTTTCCAACTACTATCATTACCAAAACATGCACCATGTTTTACAACTTAAGACATATTTAATGGTCTTAAAGTTCAACAATACAACAATATATAACATATGTTCAAATGTCCACAAATAGGTCCGGATATTTCTCTCGGACCTCCAACTCACGTTCCCAAGTGGCCTCCTCCACTCCGTGATGTTTCCACAAAACCTTTACCAAAGGAATGGTCTTGCTACGCAGGACTTGATCCCGTCTATCCAAGACCCGAACCGGTCTCTCCTCATACGAGGCATCCTCATCTACCTCTAAGTCGGTCCAATCCAATACATGTGACGGATCCGACTCATACTTCCGAAGCATACTCACATGAAACACGTCATGAACTCCGGATAACTGTGGCGGCAAAGCTAAACGATAAGCAACCTCGCCAATCCTCTCAAGGATCTCAAAAGGACCAATAAACCGAGGGGATAGCTTCCCACTCTTCCCAAACCTCATCAAACCTTGCCTGGGTGATATCTTCAGAAAGACATGGTCACCCATCTCAAACGCCAACGGCCTCCTCCTACGGTCAGCATACGATTTCTGACGACTCTGGGCTGTAACAAGCCTCCTACAAATAAGCTCAACTTTCTCCGTCGTCTCCCTAACCAACTCCGGACCCAACAAAGGTGCATCACCCACCTCGGCCCAACAAACCGGAGACCTACACGGTCGGCCATACAAGGCCTCAAACGGTGCCATACCGATGCTAGACTGAAAACTGTTGTTGTAGGCAAACTCCACTAATGGTAAGTGCCTCTCCCACGTCCCACTGAAATCAAGGACACAACCCCGAAGCATATCCTCAAGGATTTGAATAGTACGCTCGGACTACCCGTCAGTCTGAGGATGAGAAGCTGTACTAAAGGTCAATTTAGTACCCAAGGCACTCTGCAAACTTTGCCACAACCTGGTAGTAAAACGAGAGTCTCTATCTGAGACAATCGTCACTGGGACCCCGTGCAATCTCACTACGTCCCGAATATACAAGTCAGCAAGATGATCTACTGAATCTCTCACGCGCATGGGAATGAAGTGCGCCGACTTAGTCAACCGGTCTACAACCACCCAAATAGCATCACTACCCCGCTGAGTCTTCGGAAGACCTACAACGAAGTCCATAGTGACATGCTCTCACTTCCACTCGGCAATAGGCAAGGGTTGCAACAAACCCGCTGGCCTCTGATGCTCGGCCTTCACTTGCTGACAAGTAAAGCACTTAGACACGAAGACAGCCACGTCTCTCTTCATACCCTGCCACTAAAACTGGCGACCCAAATCCTAGTACATCTTAGTACCTCCTGGATGCACCACAAGGCGCGAATGATGAAACTCTCGGAGCACCTCCTCTCGGCAAGACTCCGGCACAAACAAACGGTCTCGGTATCTCACACTCAGGTCGGGATACACCGTCAAACCCTTCTCAACTTTCCCACTGGAGATCTTCTCTCGGAGGGATTCTACCTCAAGGTCACCTCTCTGTGCCTCCAACACTCGAGTCACAAGTGTAGGCTGCGCAATAACAGAAAACAAGGCCGCAGCCTCAACGGATTCGCCTAGAAGCAAATCAAACTCGCCAATTGCCCCCAACATCTCCCACTCTCGGATGGCTATACTAGCTACATCACCTATGGATTTTCTGCTAAGGGCATCGGCCACAACATTGGCCTTCCCCGGATGATAATGCAACTCGAAGTCATAATCCTCAATAAACTCCATCCACCTCCTCTGCCTCAAGTTCAAGTCTTTCTGTGAAAATAAATATTTCAGACTCTTATGATCTGAGAACACCTCGAATCTCTCACCATAAAGGTAGTGCCTCTAGATTTTTAAGGCAAAGATCACTGCCGCTAACTCTAGGTCATGTGTAGGGTAATTCTTCTCGTGAATTTTCAACTGACGTGAGCCATAAGCCACTACTTTCCCCTCTTGCATCAACACACAACCCAAACCCTCTCGTGAGGCATCACAATAGACTGCATAACCCAACCCTCTCTCCGGAATAATCAAGATTGGAGCGGTGGTCAATCTAACTTTCAACTCCTGAAACGACTTTTCACAAGTCTCACTCCATACAAATTTGACTCCTTTCCGAGTCAGTCTAGTCAACGGTGAGGCTAACCTGGAGAAATCTTTCACAAACCGACGGTAGTACCCAGTTAATCCCAGAAAACTGCGGATCTCGAACACACTCTTAGGCTGTGCCCAATCTTGCACTGCCTCAGTCTTGGATGTATCAACAGATACCCCTTCCCCGAAAACCACATGGCCTAAGAACTTGACTTCCTCTAGCCAAAACTCACACTTCCCAAACTTGGCATATAGCCTATGGGCTCTAAGCAACTCAAGCACCACTCTCAAGTGTTCCTCGTGCTCCTCCTCAGAAGGTGAATAGATAAGAATGTCGTCCACAAAAACGACTACAAAACGATCCAAGAATTCCCAGAAGATCCAGTTCATCAAGTCCATAAAGACTGCCGGTGCGTTGGTAAGCCCAAACGGCATTACCAGAAACTCATAATGGCCATACCGCGTACGGAATGCCGTCTTCAGAATATCTTCCTCCCTGACCCTCAACTGGTGGTAACCCGATCTCAAGTCTATCTTAGAGAAACAACGGGAACCCTTTAACTGGTCAAACAAATCATCTATACGGGGCATAGGGTACTTATTCTTAACCATAGCCCGGTTCAACTTCCGATAATCGATACACAATCTTAAGGCACCATCTTTCTTTTTAGCAAAGAGGGCCGGTGCTCCCCACGGCGAAACACTAGGGCGAATAAAACCCTTATCCAGCAATTCTTGGAGCTGAACTTTCAACTCAATCAACTCTGCTGGAGCAACACGGTAAGGTGCCATAGAAATCGGCGCCGTGCCGGGCACTAAATCAATAGAGAACTCAATCTCCCGGTGAGGTGGCAAACTAACGAGGTCCTCGGGAAAGACGTCCGAGTACTCACAAACTACCCTCGGCAACACGACCTGGGTCTCATCACACTCACCACTCTCAAAGCTAGCAAGTAAACAACTAAGCTCACTCCGCCCTCGCGGATCATACCCCGGTGGCACAACACTACCAACCCGGTCTCCCAAGAAATGGAAACACTTCCCGCTCACGGTACAACAAGTAACCCTCTGGCGGTAGCAATCAATAACTGCCCGGTATGACGATAACCAGTCCATACCCAAAATAACATCAAAGCCCTTCATGGGCATAACTACAAATGGAAACGGAAGCCTATGGTCTGCGACCTCTATATCACAACCTCTACATCCGTGTTTCAAGATCAACTCACCCCCAATAGGTGACACTACACAAATAGGAGATGCTAATAGTGCTAACTCCAACTCCAACACAGATGCAAATGCAGCAGATACAAAAGAATGAGATGCACCCGTATCAATCAATACTCTAGCAACTGAGTTACAAAACAGAAAGGTACCTCTCACTACTGATGGAGCCGGTACTAGGTCCTGCGCGGTAACAGCATACACGCGCCCTGTAGGCCCCTGATCCACCTGCTCACCTCTAGGAGCATAAGACTGCTGTACTGACTGGGACGACGAAGCCCCCGGATTGGCCCTCGAGGCCTGCACAGACTGAGCTGGCTGAAATCCCTGCGTCTGCCTAGAACCAGACGCTCTTGAAGTGGCACTCAACTGTGGGCAGAACCTCTTCAGGTGCCCAGGCTGTCCACACTGATAACAAGACAAGGGCTGACCCCTGCCCGAACTCTGACTCTGCGGTCTAGCTGAAGAAGATGCAGCTCTCTGACTTCGCCCTTCTGCGGGCAAACCGAAACCTTGTGACCCAGCTGGCCACACTTGTAACAGGTGAACTCCCCCTGATTTCCCCTCCCGGAGCCTGCACTCGGTACTGGGAAAGTCGACCTAGCCACACCACCCTGAGACTGCTGAGGGTTATAACCCCTCTGTCTCCTGCCATCTCCCTGGCCATCTTGGCTCCTCTTGGAACCTCTATTCTTCTCCTCATCCTCCTCCTGCATCAAGAGCTCCATATGAGCTGCAGCATCCACCAAATGCCTATACTCTCAAATATAAGAACCACCAACCCTCAACTTGAGGCCACGCCTCAACTTCCGCTCAAACTCGTAACAACGGCGCTCCTCGGACGCCACGAGTTCAGGTGCAAACCTGGACAAGCTAGTAAACCTAGCCTCAAACTCGGCCACAGACAAACCCTGCTGATTAAGCCGGCTAAACTGATCTCTCAGCTTCTCCCTAGCAACTGCAGATAAGAACCTCTCCTGGAAAGCATTCACAAACGCCTCCCAAGTACCACCAACACGGACTTTCTCATATTTCCACCATTGACCCGCGTCTCCCTTCAGCTGGAAGGATGCCAAGGTCACTTTCAGTGCTCCGTCCTCGATGCCAAGCATCTCGAACGTCTTACTCATTTGTTCCAGCCACTCGTCTGCTTTCAGTGGCTCCTTAGGATCCCCAACAAACTCCTCCGGGTTAGACCGGAAGAACTCCCTCTTCAAGAAAGAAGGCCCTACCTCAACTGCCTGATTTCCAGCCCTGAGAATACCCAAAGCTCCCGCTATTTCTCGGGCCAAAGCACTCATAGCCTGCTGACCCGCTGGTTCGGCCACATTGGCCTGACCAACTCCCTCATGTACTGCCAGAATCTCATCCGGTATAGGCACTTCCTGTTGCCTAGGCCTACCACGCCTACCACCTCTTCCTCGTCCTGACATCCTAATAAATGAAACGAAGAATCATTAGCACATTTAAAAAAAATGTGCCGAGACTAAACACTCGCGTCCTAATGCATGGACAACTGTAATTCATTCCACGTAAGCACATAAACACATAAGCACTTACGAATTTCATTTCCGGATAATGATAGTCCCGTGGCGTTACTAGAGTTCTGGTTAGAAACAGCATTGATCAAGTGCTTTTCCAACAAGACTCCCAGAAACCCAAAGATCCAATCAACATCCTAGAAATTAAATCTCATACCCAAATAATCACATAAGCATGTTATCAATTCAAACACAGAGCATACGGTTCTACATTTAAGTCTCTATCAAGCGAGACAAACCCATTGTGATCCTAATCACTTCCCACGTACCCAAAGTATTCGAACCCGGTACGCTCTGATACCAAGTTGTAACGCCCTCAAAATAACAATATTAAACCCATCAATATAAGCATGCATTGATATACAAAAGACCAACATTCATCTATTCATCATAGTTTCATTACAAAAGTATTACATGTTAACAACAAAAGCAAATGCCCTAAGGGCTTACAGCTTTCCAAGTTAACACTTGGTTGCAAAAAGGAGTGCTAACTCCATTACACATTAAGCCCTTGGCTTGAATATACATGTAATACATTAAAAGAACATAGACACAAAAAGTCTGCCCGCCTCTAGCCTCCCAAGCTATGTCCTTGGAGGTGGCATGCTACCTGTACCTGAAAATGATGTTCCCATATAGGGTGAGCCACAGCCCAGTAGAAATATACTAAACCAACTATGAACAATGACTAAAAGATTAGCAGCTGATAGATGGTCAACACTGACACGTCCACATATATCACATTTCAATTACATGACTTACAAGTCTATGTTACTTCTCATTTTCCCTTTTCGATAAATAAGCATACTAGCTATGTTATCACATTAACCGATAAGCATATGAGCTATATCAACACCTCAGCAGATAAGTATAAGAACTATATCACACAACCGAAGATAAGCGTAAGAGCTATATCTACTCTTCTCTAGACAAGCATATGACCAGTATCTATACTTCTCAAAGATAAGCATATGAGTTGTATCTTCACTTCTCTAGACAAGCATATGAGCTGTATCTACGGAGTTCATCCCCCATCTCCTCCCAACACTATTCGGTTTAGAGGTACATCCCCCATCTTCCCCTAAACCGCGGAGTACATCCCCCATCTCCTCCTCTACACATAATGCATATAAACACATAGGTTCTACATACATTCAATCAATACATAAAGTTAATGTATTCTATCAACCGTCAAGTCCCATGACACATTCCATTGATTAGTTTTCGTTTGCCTAATCATCATGCATTCTCTACAACAATCACGACTATCCTCCACCGATAGCCCAAAGCAATTATTTCTAAACAGAAAATAAATGCACAAATGGATATTAAGTCAACATTTCGATTCGGTGAGTGGTAATTAATTCAACTACACCCTTTAATCCCATACACTTCCAATTTCAATATTCCCAATTCAATTCCTCATTTTCTCTAATTAATTATAGGCATCAATTAATTAAAACAATTAGGGCAAAGTCCCATAATTAACAAAACAACCCTAAGGTTCCATTTTCATCAATGTTTCAACATTTATTCCATGTCTCTATACCAAACATGCCTCTAGGTTCATTATAAATAAAACTCCAACTTTTGTAAAATTACACAAAAGGCCCAAAGTTTCTCAAAATTACCCAACAACACCCAACATATCAAAATGCTAAAATTTAAAGACAAAATCCATAAAGAGGAGTAGGATATCCCTACCTCAAAAGATGAGCTCCAACGGAGATGAAGACCAAAATCAAAATGCTCCAAATCCTGAAATTTTCAGATTAAAATGTAGCCCTCGACGATCAACACAACTTTTGTAAAGGCCAAAAGTGAGTAAACAACTCTTACTAGATCAAATCTAAGAGAGAAGTTAAGATTTTAGAGAGAGAGGCTCTCAAATGGAGTTTTGGAAAAAGTAAGAGAGAGAAATGAAGTTGAAAAAGTGATTCAAAAAGTGATTTCACGGATTGATATAACAGTCTCCCCGCTCGAGCGTAGAAACCCCCGCTCGAGCGCCACTCACAGACTCCCGCTCGAGCGGCCAAACTCCCGCTCGAGCGGCGGATGCACACTCCCAGAAGTTTCTACAGACAGGTCCCCGCTCGAGCGCCCAACTCCCCGCTCGAGCGTCACTCACAACCTCCCGCTCGAGCGGCCAATCCCCCGCTCGAGCGCCCAACACTACACAGGAAATACTGGATGGGTGTATTCCCCACTCGAGAGCCAAAACCCCCGCTCGAGCGTACAAGCAACGACAAGGTCCCCGCTCGAGCGTACAAGCCAAAATCTGGGCAACTAGTTTTGGTTCGTAAGCTCAACCAACCTGTAACAAACCTGCCCAACACATCCTATAACTCAAATACAAAGCAGGAAAGGATGTAAACAAGATAATAATCAACTACTAACATCCACAGACACAAGTCCGGATCACTATACAACAAGGGTAAACCCGGGATCGCTATAGTTGTTGTTACTAGGTTTGTGTTGTTGACGTCCTATGCGGCTGAGTTTTATATGCTGCCTATTGGTGGTGTGTTATGTTTGATTAAATGCTTTCATTGTTGATGGGGTGTGTTAGGGTCTATAGTATGTCAAAGTGTTAATGTTACGATGCGATGATATGATATTTTCTAGTCACTGTAGGAATATGTTGTGTCATTTTTAGATGATGTGGTGTTAATTATGGTAGCGTTATATCATGTGTTTTTTTTTTTTTAATTGCAGGTATGGAGTTTGTAGTGTTGCTGTTATGTTCTTACGGTCAGACCAATGCATTATTAACAGTATTAACGATTGCACTTTGGTACGATTACAGCTTGCATCATCGAACATCACCTATTTTACAATGCCATTCACGTTCACATTATTTCACAAGCAACGTTATCGTGCTTATTCAGTTTGGTAAAAACATTATGCCATTTTTTATTTTTTATTATGTTTTGCTGCGCTTGTGGAATAGACTTTGCTACATAAATCACATTTTGTTATTGGATTTGCAATATTTTATGAAATTATCTACATCTTTAGTAGATCAATATTGCATTGGTTTCGTTAAGTATGAGCAAAAAGAAAATAACATGGGTATCACATGTAATTTTTTTTGTTAACTCGAGTTGTGTTACCACGTAGGTCCCACTCAATACATTTTGCTGTGGTGTTGGTTTATGATGCCAAACATTTCGGGGCAACGAAAATCACATTACAAACGAATTTAATTGTACGTCCTTTTGTGCAAATTCATTTACGGTGAGGTGGGGAGCGTTAACGATTGGATGACAAAATTGGATTGTTTACTACATTATTTTTGTTCAAAACTATTACCTGTTTGTTTTTTGTGTAGTATTAAACTGTCATATTGTATCGTTTTGTTCAATTTCATTTATGCGGCAAGGATGGGGGGTTGGGTTGAGAACTATGAGTTGCCATTTGATTTTTATCATGATTGTTTCTGACGTAATTATAATCCACAAATGGAGGGGCAGGGGCCAAGTACAATATTTCTGCCAATTCATTTTAACGAGTTTAATTTCATACATGCACATAGTACCATTTACGAACTTCCGTTATGTCACCACATCATAGAACAACCACAAAACCATACATGATGAGATCTTTTCAAATCCCCATGACATTCGCTTAATACGACTACAATACAATGAAATAAATAACCAGGACACGACCATTTCCAATGGCGTAAAACTTAATGTTTCAGTCAATCTTACCAAAACAGATTCACAATGATCATTTAACATACAAGTATAGCAACATAATCACTTGCTGTGTATATGAAATACTAAAATCTGCATACATTTAAATGCTGGGAATAATATATTTATTAATCGTAATATAACGTAACTGCGTTTTATGTCATAACAACATTTGAGCAAAACGAAATCAACATTCAACTAATCAAACAACTAGAAATTGTGAACGAGCTGTCTTTCCACTAGTCCTACGTTTTTCTGAACTACCTTTTTCTGAACTACCTGCAACAATAGTCACATTAACATATTAACGCAAGCGTACATTTAAACAAAAACGTGAAAGACACAACGTGCAAAACAACATTAACAAGACTAGAGATGGCAATCGGAACCCAGCTCGACGGGGACTCGATCCCCCGACCCCGAATTGAGCAGTTATTCCCCAAAAAATATCCCTAACGGGCCGGGGATGGTATTAAAAATTAAATCCCCGATGATATTCGGGCAGGGGACGGGGATACATGTTTCAGCCTCAGACCCGGCCTGGCCCCGACCCAGTTGCCCCCTGACGTGAAATTACTCTTTTGCCCCTGCTTATATATAACATATGTGTGTGTGTGTAGGGTTTTGTTTGAACACTCACACACACTCAACACAAACACAACACAGAGCAGAGTCGTCTCTACTCTCGCTCTCTCTCTCTCTCTCTCTCACAATCTGATATGTCTCTCATAACTCTCACCCTCACCCTCACATACAATCTGATATGTCTCTCATCACTCTCACCCTCACCCTCACTCTCTGATGATCTGTCTCTCTCACTCTCTTTCTTCCCTCTGCAGTCGGCACCTCCGCCTCTCGTCACCTCCTCCACCGCCGCCCCCCTCCTCCTCCGTCGCCTCTCGCGGCCTCCTCCTCTGTCGGCTCCGTCGCCTCTCGCCTCTCCCTCTCTCTACCACGGCAGATCTGAGAAGATCCCTCCTCCGCCACCGTCGATTTCTTCTCTCTGCCACGCAGATCTGTCTCTATTTTTTTTTTTTTTGATGTTGCTTTGCTACCTTGATGATGTTGTTGATGAATTTTTTTTTTTTTTTAATGATGTTGCTGCCATTGATGTTTTTATTGATGAATTTTTTTGTTTTTGGATGATGTTGCTGAATGATGTTGTTGATGATGAGTACGAGGATTTTCTGGGGTCGGGGAAACCCGATCCCCGTTGGGGGCGGGGGTGGGGGGAAGGATGGGTTCCTCGCCGGGGATTAGGGCTGGGGACGGGAATTTTTGTAGTTTCGGGGATCGGGGACGGGGAGGGTGATCCCTAGCCCCGCCTCGGCCCGTTGCCATTCCTAAACAAGACACCCCACCACAAATACCCAGCATGTGAACTCCAAGGCAATGACAAGGCATGCAACACATGGTGTTCACTTAGAAAACAATAACGCAACCCTCAAACCAAAAGTGTGTCACTATTGAACTAATTAGCAAGTAAAAACATTTTGCAAAATTATGCAACATACTACCACAACTACCTCCTTCCATTTTCAAATGAACCCATACATAAGCGTACAATTACATGAAATGTTCATTATAATTGATTTAAACAACGCCATCCATTTAAAGGGTGTCTGGCAAGAAAAATTTTAGCATTTTTTAGGCTAAAATCCACAAAAAGACAAAATAGACTAAAATAGCTAATAAGACAAAATGTTACATCAAACCTATAATCATTTCATTTTTTCTCTCACAAACATCACATCTAACTACAAAAAAATTCAGTCATCTTCCTAAACACAAAAATTTTAGCCTACTAAAATAGCCTACTAAATAGCAATTTTCCAAACACCCACTTAATAACATTGTGGTAATTCACATTACAAATCTACATAACGCAACCAGACTCAATTAACAAGGGACTCCAACAATATT
Organism: Camellia granthamiana; assembly: GCA_036172215.1. NCBI lineage: Eukaryota > Viridiplantae > Streptophyta > Magnoliopsida > Ericales > Theaceae > Camellia > Camellia granthamiana. Next base: position 96,054,607 of record CM069908.1, on the reverse strand, counting down.
ACAACACAACGACAAATCCCTCTCACCGAATGCCACTTGCACTGCATAAAACCAAATGGGTTTCAAATGCAATTTTGAAACCCAATTCGTTATCAAACAGACCGAACCACAACCACACTAGCACTATTATAGATAACAACCCCTTCCAACCAAATGTCTACTATGCTGTAACAAAAACATTACTAACAGTATATATCGACTTGCATTACAAGAATGTGCGTACTCTTGACGTGGAATATTCACTAACATGGACCCAAACGCCATCACACATTGACTACCATGGCAGTAATTCACATTTCAAATCAACGCTACAATGGCAGACTGTCACAATCCAAACCCGCCTCTATGGGTTTGGTATCGTAATCGGCCAATAATCTGTGATTACCAAAGGCATGCTTAACAATAAAACAATAAATATAGAAAATATAGGTTGGCGAAAGCCAATCAATAATAAAATATATAGTCCAATGAGCCGTGAGGACCTAGATGGAAACAAACTTTTATACACATAGTTTTAGATACATCAGTCATAAGTACTTAATCCAAGCATATACAAAACATAGCACAAGTTTAGGGACTTAATCCCATCACCATAGTAGAAGTATGAAAACCAAAACACACATATAGTTTATAATCAAAATCCAAAAGGGTGAATTCAAAACACCCAAGCCATGACACGTGTTACTTCAGAACCTCGTGGTGAGGCACAATGGTTGGCTTGACAAAATAGAGTTCAGGTTGACGCCACTATCTTTGATCTGGTGCTCGATCACCTACATATATATAATAAACAGTGAGCTAGAGCCCAGTGAATAACAATTGTGTGAAGAGGTTAAGAATGATGTCCTTATAGTATTTGAAACAATCGATTATCAATAGAACATTTTTAATCAATATCTTTTTGTCAATCAATCATTCAATCGTTCAATTCAATCAATCATACATGGTACATCCAATACCAACAATACAATAGGTCTTAAAGACTGAACAATCAATTGATGGCCATCAAACAATAGACAATAGTTCCAAGAATTGGAACTGACAGAGATCTCTGTAATAATAACAATAGCAATAGCAATAACAATATGTTATGGATACTACGAGTACAGTTCAGAAAATAAGACAATCATTCATCCGTAAACATTATCATTTCAATAAAACAATACATTTTTATCAATCAGAAAATAATTACAATGGAACATAGCTTTATAACAGTGTTACTCACAGTGGGCTCCTGAAAAACACGTGCTAATCGTTCGGTGTCCGACCTAAACAAATAAGTGAAGCACAACACGATTATAATTACACCCTTCCAATCTATTTAATTCGGTTACTTGTTTGTCTTTCGGTTTCTCTCATGATTCTAATTTTTCACTCAGTTATTCCTATATTTTTTTCCTTCCATTCCTCTTAAATATGGATGACTAGTATTCGGAATTAATTAAATTATTAACCTCCAATTAAAATATGTTTAGTTATGTATTACCCAAACTAATTAAATATAAATAATCGAATCATATACTAACCCTTATTAAGGTCACTAATTACACAATTAAACTTAAATTAGGATCATATACATTAATTACAATTGTTCAGTCATGTTTAAATTACTGAATTAGAAGCTCATAAACTTGTAAATTTTGCAATTGCGACTCCATTTTCAAGCAAATCAAGGCTTAAATAATTAATCTTCACATTTATTTCCATAATCTTAAGCCTAACTCAATTTCAATTGAATTTAATTAATTCTCAATTAATGCTTCATTTGTTTAATTAATTCTCAATTATGGCTTAATTTTACGAACCTAAATCATATTTTTAGTTGAATTCTTATAAGGCTCTAAATATCAATAAACTCATACTTCCATTTTTGAAACTCAATTTCATGAAACATCTATTTTCTTGAACCCAAGCTTTAATTCATGCTTAATCTGTCCTTAAACTCCATGACTCATGGTTAAAAACAAGTTTAGAACCCAGGTTTTCTTAAGAATATGCCATGCACGTAAAGATTATGAAGTAAATTGACTCTTTCTTCAATTTTCTAACATGCATGTTCTAATCTCTTGTATTAATTATCAATTCGACTCAATAAGCTTATAGCCCTCTAAAATGATCTTGGATGCTCTAATTGGCAGTATGATTCTACAAATTATTGAACTACAAAAGAAGAACCCTTACCTAGAGATGAAGGAATTGAGCTATCTACTACGAATTTCAAGTCTCTAACAATCTGCTTCACTTTCTCTTCTTGAACTAGCCTTCTCTCTCTCTCTCTCTCTCTCCCTAAGTGGGTCAGTTGGTGTGAAGAAAAAATGACTCAACCAACTAAACACTCTCTCTCTTCTATATCTATTAGGTAGATGAGTAGGATTTATTTTATTTAGTTCATCAATTTTTTGATTTAAATTGAGGATTTAATCAAATTAAATAAAATTCATATCTACACAAATTAAAATTAATTTTCTATATATAATAATCTCAATTGTACTAATTTAATATACTAATGTGAAATAGGCTCTAATTGCTCAATTAATTATTTGATTATAACTTATTAAATTAGCGAATCAGACAGGTTTAATTTCTATTCTCATCTATCTGTTCAATCAAGCAAGTTAATAATTTTTCAATACAATCAATAGCACTTAATCACATAAACACTCAATTAACAAGAAGCATATATTCAATTTAATTTAAATTAATTTTAGCTATGGAGGTGGTTGTTACATTCTCTCCCCCCTTAGGACTTTTGGTCCTCCAAACTCAATTACCTTATTCCACGAAGAATATAGGGTCCAATGGGAAAAAATCTAGATATCTTTTCTTCATGTCATCCTCCTTTTCCCAAGTCGTATAGATGCCACCATGATTCTGCCAATCCACTTTCACTAACAGAATATCTTTGTTCCTTAATTTCTTGATTCGTCGATTGATAATTTGAATAGGCCGTTCTTCGTAAGTATAGTCATCACTCAACAAAACATGGGTTGGCTCAATAACATGGAAAGGATCCCACAGATAATCTTGCAACATTGAAATATGAAACACATTGTGCATGTGCTCCATAATGGGAGGAAGTGCTACCTGATACGCCACTGGATTGATTTTCTCAATGATCTCATATGGTCCAATGTACCTCGGAGCTAACTTGTCTTTCGTACCAAACAAGTCTGTCCTTTCATCGGTGTAACTTTGATAAAGACATGATCGCCCACTTCATATTCCTTATCTCACCTTCGGACATCTGCGTAACTTTTTTGTCGGCTTTGTGTGGTTCTCAACCTTTGTTGAATTAATTTCACCTTTTTCGTTGTTTCGTGAACAATTTTAGGCCCAAGTAAAGGTCCATCTCCAACTTTTTCCCAACAAATAGGAGACTGACATTTCTTGCCATATAAAGCCTCGAAAGGCGCTATGCTAATGCTCAAGTGGAAACTATTAAGCAAATTTGGCTAAAGGCAAATGAGATTCCCAATGTCCTTGGAAATCCAGTACACACATACACAACATATCCTCCAATGTCTGTATTGTCCTTTCTGATTGCCCATCAGTCTGTGGATGATATGCACTACTCAATCTCAATTCAGTACCCAACGCCTTTTGTAAACTTTGCCAAAATCTCGATGTGAACTTTGAGTCCCTATCAGAAACAATTGACACAGGACCTCCATGCAATCTAACAATCTCATTAATGTAAATTGTAGCCAACTTATCTGCATTATAGATGGATTTCACAGACAAGAAATGAGCAAATTTAGTCAAGCAGTCAACAATAACCCAAATTGAATCCATACCTCTATTGGAGCGAGGTAGTCTGACAATGAAATCCATAGTAATGTGCTCCCATTTCCACTCAGGTATTGGTAGAGGTTGGAGCAATCTCGCGGGTCATTAATGTTCGGCTTTGACTTGTTGGCAATGTAAGCATTTTAACACAAACTTAGCAATTTCTTTCTTCATTCTCAGCCACCAAAAATTCAACTTCAAGTCTTGATACATTTTTGTATTCCCCAGATGGATAGAAAATTTTGAATTGTGGGCTTCTTGCAAAACTTGCTTTTTTCATTTCGGGATGATTTGGTACACACAACCTTCCTTGAAATTTCAACACATCATTTTCAAATACAAAGTCTAGCCTCGGTTTGGATTCCTATTCATCAATAATATTTTTCAGAAATTCATCTTGTTGCTTTTTCTCTTTGATTTCCTCAATAAGTGCCGGTTGGACGAAGATAACAGCTGAAGTCCTACCTTGCTCTTGCAATACAACTTCAACTTCAAACCTCTCAAGATCAAGTAGTAATGTTCGTTGCTCGGTAAGTAAACAAGCTAAGTTTCCAATTGACTTCCGACTAAGTGCATCAGCAGCGGTGTTGTTTTTCCTCAGATGGTACAAAATTTGCAAGTCATAGTCTTTTATCAATTCCAACCATCTCCGCTGTCTCATATTCAATTCTTTCTAAGTAAAAAGGTACTTTAAGCTATTGTGATCCGTATACACTTCACATGTTGCCCCATACAAGTAGTGACCCCAAATCTTTAATGCAAATACCATAGCAGCTAGTTCCAAATCACGAGTCGGGTATTTCTTTTCATGTGGCCTCAGTTGTCGAGAAGCATACGCCATCACTTTGCCATTCTGCATCAATATACACCCCAAACCCTTATAAGAAGCATCACTAAAAATAGTAAATCCATCCATACCTGAGGGTAAAGTGAGAATTGATGCAGTCACAAGTCGGGTCTTCAATTCTAAAAAAGCTAACTCTCTCTAATCCATCCATTCAAATGGTACTCTATTCTGTGTTAACTGAGTCAAAGACAAAGCAATTTTGAAGGAGTCTTTCACAAATTTGAGGTAGTATCCGGCCAAACCCAAGAAACTTTAGACTTCGGTAACATTAGACGGTCTAGGCCAATTCATAACTGCTTCGATCTTTTGAGGGTCAACTGAAATGCCATCTTTATTAATCACATGCTCCAAAAACATAACACTATCAAGCCAGAACTCACACTTTGTCAGTTTTGCATATAATTTTTTCTCTCTCAAGGTTTGTAAAGCAATTCTTAAGTGATGTTCATGTTTCTCTTTACTTTTAGAATAAATCAAAATGTCATCTATAAAAACAATCACAACTTCATCGAGGAATGGCTTGAAAATTTTGTTCATGAGATCCATAAATGAAGTAGGCGCATTAGTAACTCTGAAAGGCATAACAAGTAATTCATAATGTCCGTACCTTGTTCGGAAGGCAGTCTTTTCTACATCTTTAGCTTTGACTTTCAATTGGTGGTATCCTCGATCTAAGATCAATCTTGGAAAATACTTGGGCACCTTGCAACTGATCGAATAAGCCATCGATACAAGGCAATGGATACTGTTCTTCATTGTTACCTTGTTCAATTCACGATATTCAATGCAAAGCCGTAATGAACTGTCCTTCTTTTTCACAAATAAGATTAGAGCACTCCACGGTGATGTACTAGGCCTAATAAACTTTTTGTCCAACAACTCTTGCAGTTGGATTTTCAACTCTTTCAATTCAGTAGGTGCCATTTGGTACGGAGCTTTGGAAATTGGTTGTGTACTCGGTATCACCTCAATAGTGAACTCAATCTCTCTGTCAATCAAATCAACTAGCAAATCATCTAGAAAAACATTTGGGAATTCTCTGACTATAGGAATACTGTCCACATTAGCCTTATTATCAGCAAGCACAGTCAATACACAACACAAATACCCTTTACATCCCTTTTTAATCAATTTGCATGCTTTCATAGATGAAATCAAATATGGGAGAGGTACGACACCAACCCTATTAAATATAAATTCAAGTAACCCAGATGGACGAAAAATAACTTGTTTTTTTACACAATCATCAATGGAGGCATAATATTTTGTTAACTAGTCCATCCTCGAAATTACATCAAAGTGATCAAGATTTAGAGGCAACAAATCAACATACAAAATCACATCCCCAATAACAATCTCACATGCAGGATACATATAAGCACAAGTCATGGACCGCCCCAGTGGCTAAAGATACTGCTAATAAATAGTTCATAGGTTCTAGTAGTCTATTTAATTTTCTTGAAAAAGCATGCGAGACAAACGAGTGTGTAGACTCCGAATCAATCAAAACATAAGCATTTTGTGCACAAATTGGAAGTATACCTGATACCACAGCCTCAGTATTCTGCACATCTCCTAGTACTAGCGCAAAAACCCAACCTTGCCTCAATGTTTCTTTCCCAAAAGTAGCTTTAGCATTCGGTTTTGGTGTAGACACTGAAGCTGCTGCATTTGCTGTGGGTCTAGTAAGGTTTTGAGATGTGAGTGGACAGTCTCTAACTATGTGGCCCACCTTGCCGCACTTATAACATGCCCCGGAGATTTATAATAAACCCCTTAATGTCTTTTGCCACATTCTAGACAAGGCGGCAGAGAATTGTTTCCTTAACTGGAACTACTTGTTGACCCTGTATTCTGCTTTTTATTCTATGAGTTGTTCTGGCCCTTTTTGAAATTAAATCCTTGTCTCTTACCCCACCATTCAATCACCAGCTTCTTACCCTATTTCAAAGCTGCAATATTTGCCTCAGCCATGATAGCTCGATCAAGGACATCCACATACTTGATTAGTTTGAGAACATTGATCCGGTCGAGTATCTCCACATTAAGTCCTCCCTCAAATTTTCTGGCCTTTTTATAGTCTGTATTTACCATGTGTGGTGCATATCGGGTAAGCTCGGTGAACTTGGCTTCATATTCATAGTACCCTACTTCAATTGCTCAAATTCAAATACTTTCCGATCCCAGATACATTGAGGAAAATATTTATTATAAAATGCTTCTTTGAATTAAGCCCAAGTCATAATGTTAGTTGTATCACGAATAAGCATCCACCATCTCCTTGCCTATTCTTGTAAGGTAAAAGTAGCCAATAACACTTTCTGCGCCTCTGAACACAGGAATACTTCAAACAGTTTTTCAGTTTCTAGGATCTATGCTTCGGCTTTTATTGGCTCAAGACCCCCCTGGAATGTCGGTGGCTTCATTTTGTTGAACTTTTGTGCTAAGTCTATGACATCATCATTGGTATTTGGTTCAACTGGCACTGGTGGTGGAGGAGGGGATGGAAGTTGTTGATTCTGTTGTTATCTTAGAGCTTCAGTCAATAGTTCACCCATCCTTTCCAATCTTGCAATTCTTGTTTCTGATGATTCAATTTCATCTGTACTTCTTGCATTCTCCATTGAACTATTTAGTTTGTTTCTATATAGGTCCTCCATTGCACTATTTAGTTTGTTTCTATCTAGGTCCTCCATTGCACTATTCTCCATTGCACTATTCAGTCAATTTCATCTGATTACCGAAGGCCTGCTCAACAATAAAACAATAAATACAGAAAACAGGGGCTGGCGGAAGCCAATCAATAATAAAATACATCATCCAATGAGCCATGAGGACCTAGATAGAAACAAACTTTTATACACATAGTCTTAGATACATCAGTCATAAGTCCTCAATCCAAGCATATACAAAAACATAGCACAAGTTTAGGGACTTAATCCTATCACCATAGTAGAAGTATGAAAACCAAAACACACATATAGTTTATAATCAAAATCCAAAAGGATAAATTCAAAACACCCAAGCCATGACACATGTTACTTTGGAACCTTTATGGTGAGACATAATGGTTGGCTTAACAAAAAGAGTTCAGGTTGGGCACTAGCTCTAATCCGGTGCTTGATCACCTACATATATATAATAAACAGTGAGTTAGAGCCCAGTGAATAACAATTGTGTAAAGAGGTTAAGAATGATGTCCTTATAGTATTTAAAACAATCGATTATCAATAGAACATTTTTAATCAATATCTTTTTGTCAATCAATCGTTCAATCATTCAATTCAATCATTCATATTCATATAGGTCATACGTGGTACATCCAATAGCAACAATACAATAGGTCTTAAAAGACTGAAGAATCAATTGATGGCCATCAAACAATAGACAATAGTTCCAAGAATTGTAATTGACAGAGATCTCTGTAACAATAACAATAACAATAGCAATAGCAATAACAATATGTTATGGATACTATGAGTACGGTTCAGAAAATAAGACAATCATTCATCCCTAAACATTATCATTTCAATAAAACAATACATTTTTATCAATCAGAAAATAATTACAATGAAACATAGCTTTACAACAGTGTTACTCACAGTGGGCTCCTGAAAAACACGCGCTAATCGTTCGGCGTCCGATCTAAACAAATAAGTCAAGCACAACATAATTACAATTACACTCTTACAATCTATTTAATTTAGTTACTTTTTTGTCTTTCGATTTCTCTCATGATTCTAATTTTTCACTCGGTTATTCCTATATTTTCTTCCTTCCATTCCTCTTAAATATGGATGACTAGTATTCGGAATTAATTAGATTATTAACCTTTAATTAAAATATGTTTAGCTATGTATTACCCAAACTAATTAAATATAAATGATCGAATCATATACAAACCCTTATTAAGGCCACTAATTACACAATTAAACTTAAATTAGAATCATACACATTAATTACAATTGTTCGGTCATGTTTAAATTACTGAATCAGAAACTGATAAACTTGTAAATTTTGCAATTTCAACTCCATTTTCAAGCAAATCATGGCTTAAATAATTAATCTTCACATTTATTTCCATAATCTTAAGCCTAACTCAATTTCAATTGAATTAATTCTCAATTAAGGCTCAATTTGTTTAATTAATTCTCAATTAAGGATTAATTTTACGAACCTAAATCATATTTTTAATTGAATTCTTATAAGGATCTAAATATCAAATTAAACTCATACTTCCATTTTTGAAACTCAGTTTCATGAAACATCCATTTTCTTGAACCCAAGCTCTAATTCATGCTTAATCTCTCCTTAAACTCCATAAATCATGGTTAAAAACAAGTTTAGAACCCAGGTTCTCTTAAGAATATGCATGCAAAGATTATGAGGTAAATTGACCCTTTCTTCAATTTTCTATCATGCATGTTCTAATCTCTTGTATTAATTATCAATTCAACTCAATAAGCTTATAGCCCTCTAAAATGATCTGGGATGCTCTAATTGGTAGTATGATTCTACAAATTATTGAACTACAAAAGAAGAACCCTTACCTAGAGATGAAGGAATTGAGCTATATTCTACGAATTTCAAGTCTCTAACAATCTGCTTCACTTTCTCTTCTTGAACTAGCCTTCTCTCTTTCTCTTACTCACTCACTCACTCACTCTCTCTCTCTCTCTCTCTCTCTCTCTCTCTCTCTCTCTCTCCCTCTCTCTACGTGGGTTTGTTGGTGTGAAGAAAAGATGACTTAACCAACTAAACACTCTCTCTCTTCTATATCTATTAGGTACATGAGTAGGATTTATTTTATTTAGTTCATCAATTATTTGATTTAAATTGAGGATTAATCAGATTAAATAAAATTCATATCTACACAAATTAAAATTAGTCCTCTACATATAATAATCTCAATTGTAATAATTTAATTATAGTAATGTGAATTAGGCTCTAATTTCTTAATTAATTATTTAATTATAACTTGTTAAAATTAGCGAATTAGACGGGTTTAATTTCTATTCTCACCTATCTTTTCAATCAAGCAAGTCAATAATTTTTCAAGATAATCAATAACACTTAATTACATAAACACTCAATTAACAAGAAGCATATATTCAATTTAATTTAAATTAATTTTAACTAAGGAGGTGGTTGTCACACAGACTCAAAAAATAGGGGACCATAAGGACATTATGGCATAACGACACTCCCCTCCCCATGCATGCCACTTCAAATGCACTTCATAACATGGATATGGTCAACATAACGCTTCAACTATAATTAACATTGACAATACAAATGTTAATTGCCGTACACACTCTCAAAAAATTGGGTAATGTGGAGACACATTACAACATACCAACCCCACAATCACAATAAATAATCCTAACATTAGCTCATGCCAACACAACAACCACAAACACATACACCCAGAAACAGCGCATTACTGTCGTATACAATGTTGATTAAAACGGATCTAAAACCCCAAAACCAATTGCCAATACAGGACTATAACCCTAATGCAAGTCGAAACCCACATTACCAATAACACCAAACAATGTCATGGTCGACTATCTAACATCACAATATCAACATCAAAACCATACAATCTAACATTAACCACACAACGTATCGAACTGGCATAAAAAGTAAATCAACATTGACAATACATACCTAACGCCATAGGTCACCAACACCAACTACCGACGCCAACGAAGGGAGGATGCAAACTCAACAGAAATACATTGTCAACGTTAACCACAACGACGAAGCTATTTCGTCCTACTTCTAATCGTCGACGCGAATTTACTCCTAGAAGAGGGTTCTCGTATATTTAGGGTTTGGAAATGGGAAACCAAATGTTAAATTGGGGGGAACAAGATGTGGATTCAACATTGCCAAATCTGTTGATTGAACTAATGGAGGATTCTACATTGTGCGTGTTTGGGAAGTGACTATTTTAGTGGCTTTTTGGCTTTTTGACTATTTTAGTAGGCTATTTTAGTTTTTGTATTTGGGAAGATAGAATGGATATTTATTTGGGTTGTTGTATTGAAAAATGTGTTTGAAATGATATTTGAGATTGAAATGACAAATTTGTCCCTAACTTCACTTATTTCAAAATTGGTTTGTAGGGGCAAAAGTGTCATTTTAGCCTGTGGGACTAGGTTGGACCTACTCTTTGCCCACTACTAGCTGCTTTGGTTTTTGTTTTGTTTTGTTTTGTTTTTTTTTTTTTAATTATAAATATAAATTATTAGTTTAGGGTACTATTTGACGCTATTTGGCTTCTTTTTTTTTTTTCCTTTTTTGGGTATTTGCATTTGTATTTGAAGCTATTTTAGCCTTAACTTTGGGTTCCCAAACACCCCTATTATGTTAACATCGAAATTCCAGAACTTCCCATATTCATTCTTCTGTTATAATTGGATATATGAGGGAAACCAAAAAACTGTATGGTATATTTTTGTAGACACATTAGTAATTTCAACATCACCAAAAAAACCCCTTTTTACCGCTAACATTTTAGGAAAACACTCATTCAAAATATGTGCAAATGTGTCATTAACATTGAAATGAGACTTATTAGTTTATAAGAAAAAAAGGCAGGATTAAATGGTACACAACATCTTGATTTAGAATTTATTGGTGCATCACCCAATTTTGTACTCATAATTTAACTTATTTAAAAAAAAAAAATTTGCCCTTTTGTTTAGTAACCTTTTATATTTGGCAACTATTGTAAAACTTTAAACGTATGAAATGAATGTAAATCATATTTAACCTCAAACAATTTTTGTTTGGGTTTATTGTTGAAAAGTCCAAGGTAAGAAGGGTTGTATTAGGTCCAGTGGATGTTTTTTGTTACTTAGGAGTTCACCCTTTGTGAAATAGTTTGGTGAGAAGTCTTGAAAGACATTTTATTTTCAATTTTATCCCTTAATTTATCTGTGTACTCTTTTTATCTATTGACTTTTCGTTGACTATCTGTTTTCAAATTTATGTCTACATGTTCAAATTCCTTTCTATATCTATTATAATTTTTTTATCTATTCATTTTTTTGTTTATTTGCTCAATTTTTTTTCCTATCTATTGAAATTGTTGTATTATTTTTCCCTATCTGTTGAAATTTATAAAACCAAACGAAACCAAACCAAGCCTTAAGTTCCATCAAATGGGTTCGGCTACATGAATCCTTCTTCTTCACGCGGCCCTATCAAAGGCCATTTCACTAGTCAAATTAAGTAGATTCATATCTCTATTTACAATGCTAGCCAACATTAATCTAGGCTTATCCTGTCCCTTAACACTTCCATTTACCGTCACAGCATTGCCTTTCTTCACTACTGCCTCTGTTGGTCTCCGTTGAATATAACCAAACAATCTTAATCGATTCTCTCTCAACTTATCTTCTATCGGTGCTACTCCTACGCATTTTCGAATACACATTCCTAATTCTGTCTTGTCTAGTCTTACCACACATTCACCTTAGCATCCTTATCTCAGCCACACTCATCTTATCTACATGTTGTTTCTTGGTTGCCTAACACTCCGTCCCATACGACATTGCTGATCTAATAGCCGTTCTATAGAACTTACCTTTTAGTCTAGTGGGTATTCGTTTATTGCACAAAAGATGCAAACTAAGTAGATTTGAGGGGTGTGTGTGTGTGTGTGTGTGTGTGTGTGTGTGTGTGTGTGAGGGAAATATATGAGATCTAAGTACAGGAGAGAGATCTGTCGAGTACAAGAGGGAGATGGTGGAGTTGTTAGATCGAATGATGGAATTGTTGGCCTTAGATTTGAACTAGGAGGGAGATCAGTTGAGCAGGCCTCCGGCAGCGACAGTGGTAGACAACGAAGGAGGCTGAGATCCCGTAGAGATTCTGATGAGTAGATGAGAGATTCCGCGGTGGAGATAGTGAAGAATCTTTGAAAAGTGGCAAAGATGATAGGCGTGGGTGAAGGAGCTACGACAATGGGGCTCAAGTAGGAAATTGGGCTCTGGTAGTGAGTGTGTTGGTAGTGGTGAGGTCAGAAGAGGCAGAAAGAGAGAGAGAGAGAGAGAGAGAGAGAGAGAGAGAGAGAGAGAGATGAGGAGAGCAGAGACCATCTCCAATTGTGTATCAAACTTATCATTGTAGACACGCCCCGAGGGCTCCCGAAGCTCCGCGCTTGTGAAGGCACGAAATCTCGTTTGCTCTCTAGCATACTACAGTTCGAACTCAAATGTCACGGTTCTGAATCTAATCTTGCAAAGTGCAATGCAAGATCGATAAATCACTAAAGAGTCCAAATCCGACAAATCGTTTTGGAAAACTGATTTTTGTAAAGAAGTGCCAAACATGGACACCTAAATATTTATTTTGGGGGAATTTAGGAAACCCTGACTCGCTGCCTAAGGCCACGTGTCCGTCATCACCAAAGTTGCCTTGGCTCGGGAACTTGGGTACGAGAGGGGAAGGTCATGCAATGAGCACCCCCGCTCGCCCGATCAAAGATCAACATGTACTAAGCACGATATCTTGTTTTTGAAAACACATGCGTTCTTATTCCAGTTATTAGCTAGAATTACTATGTGATGCGCACAACACACAAGTATAGACTAGATTGCCTAATTTGGAACAAAGCATTGCATATTTGTTGTTTGAAAAACGGTTTGAAGTTTACTACTCGCAAGTAGGCTAAATCAAGGATTCAATGAATTGTTCCAATTCAAGCAGTCCAACCTTCACCCACAGGCATTCAGGCAGTTATATCACATAAGCAAATAGCCTCATGGCAAGCATGCTATCATGGAAACACTCACACATATGCAAGATGCTAAAGCATAAAAGCTTACCTAGTACTCCGAGCCAAAACAGAGAACTAGTTAGAAATCATGCATGATCCTAGTTTATGTTAAGATGCCTAATGCAAGACATGCAAAAATGCAACTAAGATAGGCTCGGCTATTCTAAGATGGCATATGAGATGCGACAATTCGATACATGTATTCAAATAGGAATTGAAATACGATGCAGTTAGTATGATGCGCCGAGCCTGGTGCATGCAGTACAGATTGATGATGCAAACATGAATAGCATAAGGATGCTAAATGAAATATGCCCTAAAACTAACCATCGTAAGCGATTAAGTAAAAGGGAGAAAGACATGGGGTTGGAGGACATGCATCACAGACACGCACGCTTATTACAAATTTGTGCCCTCTCGACGGAGGGTCCGAAAGAATAATACAAATCAACTAATTAATCAACTAACAAGCTAATTAATTATTACACAACTCTTAACTAATTAAACAAATTAATTAAGCTACAAAAACAGTGAAGCGACCTCGATAAGAGGGACAAATGCATGCTCGATCGGCTTCGCTCAGAAATCCGTTGCCATGCCTTATGTTGCCTCTGTTTGCACTGTTTTGCACCTCTGAAAACTGTGAAAAGTCCTGTGATGCTCTAGAACCACTTCATGGACATGCTGAGAGGCCATTGGCCAAATGGTGAAGCCATCGGCCAAAGGAAAGGTGTCATCGACCATTTATGAGGTCATTAGCCAAACACTTTTAGCCGATCGGCACACCAGATAGCCGATCGGCCATCTTTTCTTGTAAAATGTTGTTTTGCTGCAGCAGAGGACAAACAGAGGTATGGCAATACATTTGCAAGAAAATGTTTGCAACTGCACCCCTTATTATGTTTAAGGATCAAAGGTGTGTAGTTCTCGACCCTCAGGCCACCAATCACACATTCCAATGCACATGATGGCCAAAGGAGCCAAGTGTGCAATTTAATATGGAATGAATGCACCAAAATCACATAAGAGACCTCAACCTCTGTCATGTTTGATCAAGAGGCAAGACATGCACACACAATGCTATGCAAACATGCAAGCATGATGCGATGAAATTAGCATGCAACAACATGTAATGGAATTAGCATGTAACAACATGCAATGTACCAAGTATGCAACAAGCATGCGACAACATGCTAAAATGGGCTTAAACTAAAATGGACAGCACTCAAACATGCCCAAATCAGTGGCCAAAAGTGCTAAAATGATGGTACCAAAATGCAAAACAAACATGCATGCCAATTGGCTCATAAGCTAGGCAACAAGACACAACTCTCAAACATGAGCAAGGTGTGACAAACATGAGAACGTGGCAATGTAATAAGCTCTGAAAATATGTGAGGAATGATGCCAAATCAACCAAACAAAGCAAGTATAGCATGCAAGAAAGCCTAAAGCTTAAGGCTAGCCAAGGGACTCAAACCATGGCCACACAAGACAAGCCCCAAAGGGCCAAGGGCACCCAAAACAGTCCCAAGGCAGGTCAAGATAGGGCCAAAAACAAGCTTAAACCTAGCCAACACAAGCTAGAACAAAAGCCCAAAAGCATGAGGCATGGAAGGCTACAAAAGAGGTGTTATACTACACCTATCAAAACCAAACATGGCATGACTTAACCAATGAAAAATAGAGTTATGGCATGGTAAAACAAGACCAAAAATCCATTTAGATGGCATCCCAAAGACCTAAGCATGGAGGCATGTACAATGATCCATTCATGAGGCATAAAACATCAACCTCCCAATGCATGGAGAAGATGACAAATGCAAGTGTATGGTCACACTTCATGGACTGAAATCTCATATGGAGTGATGCCAAATCATATGAATAGTCCTAGCAATGCATACTAATGACTTGGACACTCAAAGCCAACAAGCTAGGTTGAACCATGGCTATACAAAACAATGCAAGCATGACCAAAACAACACCAAACAGACCTTAAGCATGGTAAAACAAGGCTAAAAGCTTCTTTGGGTCAAGCCAAAATCATGCTAAAAACATGGCTTAAAGCACAAAGCATGTTAAGACAATTTCATGGAAATACACTATAAGTGCATGAGGCATGCAAAGGCTAACCAAACCAAACCCAAACAGAGGTATGACATGGTAAGACAACACCAAATACATGCTGAAGTGGACACAACATAGGCTAGAATGACATGCTACTTCATGAAGCATACAAGACTAGTGTGTGTGATTTACACTACAAGTGTATAAACCATGCATGGAGTGATCAATCCAAGCAAAAACAGTGGTAAGCCTCAGCAAAATAATCACAAATACATGCTAATCCTTGGCTAGGTCCTTTCATAGTGGACCTTTTGGTGCACTGCCGGCCATGTCTTTGTGCCTGCCGACCATTGGTGATGCCCTGCCGGCCATCAGTGAGCCACTGCCGGCCATCAATGGCTGGCACCCCCCCTGTCTCAGCTGGTTTTCCTCCAGATCTTTTGAGCCAGCTGGTTTTTTGTTTGCTCCCCTCCATACACGTGTATGGAGGGATGGAACCTTTGTAAAGCTTCTTGAAGAAGCTTTAGCTTTGCATTCCTCTATATAAGGAGAGAGCCTCTCTCCTTAAAGGGGGTTCAACTATTTTGAAGAGGAAAAGCTCTCTTTCTCTCTATATTGTTTGTATTTTGTGCTTAGAAGTTGGATTTCCTTGCACTTTTACACTACAACACATAGAGATACACCACCACCATTGGACCAAGCTTCTTGGGAGATCTTCTTGAGGTTTGAAAATTGGTTTCCACCCCCTGAAGTTGCTAGTTTCGAAGAGGGTCTTCAAGGGTGAGCATTTTCCCCATTTTTGTACCTTCTTGTACCTCACTTTAGCCCTCCTTGCATATTGATTTGGGCTTTGCTTATAACTGAAAAAAGTCTTGTATTTAAGTGCTTTTGAGGTTTGTTTAAGGTCTTTTTGCTGCTAGGGGTGTGTAACCCCCTTGCATGCTTTGTTTGGCTTTGTTTTAAGCCATTCCTTGAGGCCTCCGAGCTAGCCTTGGTTTGGCCTTCTTACCACTGAAATCCAGAGGATTTTCAGTGGTAAAAACCCTATTTTGAGGCTCAAAATAGGAGGGGGTGGTCCCCCCTCCTCTTGTCCTCTTTGCTTGCATTTTTCGCCTTCCAAAGGACTATCCCTCTATGTATCTTTGAGGCTTGGTTTAGGCCCTTTTTTGTGACTTTTAGGGCCTTCCATAAGTCTATCCATGGCTGGTTTGGTCATATTTCGCATGCATCTAGTATATGTAGTGTAACTCCATTCATAGCTCATCAAAGTAGCATGTGTGCTTAGCTTGTTTTGAGTCCATTTCAGTAGGTTTTTGGTATTTTTTACCATGCCATGAATCTATTTTGGGTTGGTTTTGTCACTCCATGCTTGCATGATACACTTGTAGTGTAAACCCCCTAAACTAGCTTCATATGCTCCATGCTTTGCCATGTCATGATTAGCTTGTTTGGTTTACATTTCAGCATGTATTTGGTTATCATTTGGCATGTCTTGACCCTGTCCATAGTTGGTTTGATCATCCTTTGCATGCTCCATATAGGTGTAGAACAAATCTTGTTTACCGGCCTCTTGTGCATGATGTTTTGACTCATCATACTAGCATATTTTGGCTTTGCTCTAACATGATTTTTATGCTTATTTTGGAGTGTCCTAGGACTTTTTGGGTTTCCATGGCCATATCACTCGTGCTTTGTATAGCTATAGTGTAAATGCTTAGGCTAGTCTTGGGTTTTGAGGCCCCTACCATGCCATACATGTGATGTCTGCATGCTTTGCCCTCATTCCATATGCTATTTCAGTCCATGAAATGTTGTCATACACTTGCATTTGATATGCCTTGAATGCTTTATAGAGCATGTGCTTTGTGCCTCAAGAATTGACTTTTGTACATGCCATTAAGCCTAAGCCTTTGGCTCATCATTTCAGTGCATTTTGGGTCTTATTATACCATGATGTAACTCTGTTTTATGTTGTCCAAGTCTTGTCATGATTGGTTCCAATAGGTGTAGTGCATTGCCTCTTTAAAGCCTTGCATGCTCCATGTTTTTGGCTTTGTGTTCTAGCCTATGCTGGCTAACTTTGAGCTTAGTTTTGGTCTTGTTTGGACCTACCCTAGGACTGTTTTAGGTCCCCCTGGCCCCTTGGGGTTTGCCTTGTATGGCCATGGCTTAAGTTCCTTTGCTCACTTCAAGCTTTGAGCATCATAATATGCTATGCTTGCATTGTTGATTTGATTTGGCATCACTTTACATGAAATTTCAGAGCTTACCTCATTGTCATACATCCGTGTTTGTTGCTCCTTAAGTGTGCTTAAGAGTTGTCCTCTTTGTGCCTTAATACTTGAACCACTTGGCATACATGTTTGCTTTGCCATTTCATGCTTTTCATGCCATCAATTCATCACTTTTGGCCACTGATCTGGGCTTAGTTGAGAGCTGCCCACATTAGTTTAAGTCCGTCCCTTTGCATGTTGTCGCATGCCTGTCTTGCTTATTGTCGTATGCTTGCTCCATCTTTGCATGTTGTCGCATGCTAGCCCCATTACATGTTGTTGCATGTTCATGTTGCATTTTGTCATGTTGTCCAAGGTTGTCACCTCACATCATGCCTATGCGCTTGTTGCATGTCATTAGCCTTGTTAGGTTATTCATATTGCATATTTGCCATCCTTACGTGTTGCATTGTTTGGATTAAGTGTTAATCCGAGCACGAGGAAGGAGGGGCGTTTCATACTCCGAGTGATGGAATGTGTCTCAACTCTCGGTCGCCGAAGCTCTTGATGATTCATGATAGAGTTCTAGGCTTTACTTGGTGTATTTGTGCATTCATTTTCATATTGATTTGCACAAGTTGGATCTTTGGCCATCATGCATCGGGATGCGTGATTGATGGTCGTGGATCCGACTAGGCCTCTCCCTTGATGTTTTGAGGTGATATGGGGTGGCATAATGCATACATGCCCTTGGGAGGCCCTCCATTTTCTCTATTTTGTGCTTTGTTGCAGCTTGGTATCACAGCACACCAGTGGCCGACAGTGCACCATTGATGGCCGGCAGGCACTCATCCTTGGCCGGCAGTGTTCCCTCTCTGGCCGGCAAGTGGCTGGCAATGCTCCTCCATGGCCGGCAGGCCACTGGTGTATCCCTCCAGCAGTGTTTTGGTAAGTTCCATCAATAAGCACTGGAAGACACCTTGCCAGCAAAGCCTCGAGAGAGCAACCGGAAGGCGTTTCGAGGCGAGGAACCAAAGCAAGCATGCATACCCTCCTCTTCTTCAAACAGAGCTGGAGCAATTTTCTTAATGCTTACTTGTTAGTTAGCATCCATTTGTAATAATTAATTTGTTAATTAATTAAGTTGTGTAATAATTAGTTGTAGCTAGTTATTAATTCGGTTTTGTAATAATTAATTAGCTCGTGAGTTAGTTAATTAGGCGGCTTGTATTATTTATTCAGACCCTCCGATCAAGGGCACAATTGTAATAAGCGTGCGTGCGTATGATGTATGTCTTCCAACCCCGCGTCTTTCTCCCTTTTATTTACCAGCTTATGATGGTTAGATTAGGGCATGTTTCAATTAGCATACTTATGCTTGCATGTTTGCATCATTCATCTGTATTGCATGTATCGGGCTCGGCGCATCATACTAACTGCATTGTATTTCAATTTCAAGTTGAATACGTGTATCAGTTGTTGCATTTCATATGCCATCTTAGAATAGCCGAGCCTATCTTAGTTGCATTTTGCATGTGTTGCATTAGGCATTTTAGCATAGTTAGGATCATGCATGGATTTCTAACATAGCTTCTGTTTTGGCTTGGAGTACTCGGTAAGTGTTTATGCTTTAGCATCCTTGCATGCATGTGAGTGACTGCCATGATAGCATGCTTGCCATGAGGCTATGTGTTTATGTGATATATCTGCCTGAATGCCTGTGGGTGAAGGTTGGGTTATCTGCATTGGAATAATACATTGACTGCGAGTTTTAAGCCCACTTGAGAGTGGCAAAATCATGTTTTCTAAGCCCACCCGAGGGTGGCAAATCCACGTCTTAGCCTACTTGCGAGTAGCACCATCAAACCATTTTCAAAATAAATGAACATGAAATGTTTTGTTCCAATTTAGGCGATCCAGTCTATACTTGTATGCTATGCGCATCACGTAGTAAATCTAGGCTAATAACCGGAATAAGAATACATAATGTTTTCAAAACTCGATATCATGGTTAGTAGAGGCCGATCTTTGATCGGGCGAGCGGGGGTGCTCACGAAGTGACCTTTCCCAATCGTATCCAAGTTCCCGAGCCGAGGCAACTTTGGTGATCACGGACACGTGGCCTTAGGCACGAGTCAGGGATTCCTAAATTTCCCCAAAAATAAAATATTTAGGTGGCGACTCTGTATCTGGCAAAGCAGTCCATGTTTAGCACTTCTTTCAAAAAATCTGTTTTCAAAAATGATTTGCCGGATTTGGACTCTTTGATCATTCATCGGTCTTGCATTGCACTCTGCGAGATTAGATACAGGACCGTGACATGGAATCCTGAACTGTAGTGAGCCCAAATGAACAAAACGGGGGATTCCCTCCCGGGACGTTTAGGGACGTCTACAGTTTCTGGCGACTCTGCTGGGGATTTAGAGAACTTAACTCGAACTCATGATATCTTGTTTTGATTACACTTATGTGTTTCTTTGCATTGCATTTGCATTGGTGCGCCTAGGACACTATGTTTGCCGTATGCTATTCCTGAACGGTTTGCTAGAGGCTCGCTTCGAGAAGCGTGCCATAAGGCTGACCGGTTGTGGGCTCTGCCACGACGGGAACACAAACCCTGGTTTTACCGGGGCACCCTTTTTTGACCATTCGACCTAGTGCATATTCAAAATCCATAGTGACCATTCCAAGCAAGAACAGGTTGCTTACCCGTTTATAGGTTGTTTGAAACCGCTGCGTGCGTAGTGAAACCCTAGCTCCTGACAAAATAGGACAAGGAAACCTTACCCCTCCATAGGGGTGTTTTCGCTATCACTTGCTTGCTATGTGCTTTTAGAGTGCGTCTCTACAGGAATGCATGTATCAGTTTGCAAGTCTGGGCATCAGGCCTGCGGGCATCAGCATTAGTGTTTTGGGAGTCAGCTTTACCTGTGGGTATCAGACTCAGATTTGGGACAGAATTTTGGGGCAGAATTCAGTAGAGAGTACACTCATTCAGCTTTGCTCATATTGGTTTTGGTGAAATTAGGCTGAGATGTTGTCTATTTTCTCTTTTGCAAGGTAGTTGTGGAACTATAGCTTCAGAGGGCTCCAATATCCCCCGAGGTTCATCAGACTTGTGCTGATAGACTTTGTCAGGTCAGAGATTCAGTTCAAGGGCAATCAGTGTTCCTTTGCCAGAGGCAGGGTAAAAGGGCCAATCAGGCACAGATCACCAGTTCAGCAGTTACCAGATCAGTGACCCTTATCTACCCCACCAGTAAACAGTTGGGCCGAGGTCTCAGTTTTCACCACAGGGATAGATATACCAGTCAGTCAGCCAGCACAGCAGAACATGGCAGGGATGGAGGAAATGATGCGTCAACTCCAAGACAGTATGAAACTCATGCAGCAGGACACTGCCCGTCAAGCGGAATTTGCCAAACAGCAGGCTGCGATCATGGCCCAGCAGGCAGAGCTAATCACCAGGTTGTAACAACAAAACGGAGCATCTGCTTCGCATCAAGCTCCTCCCCCACCCGGAATTCCGACACTTGGGGAGACAGCTAATGTCCAAGAAGGTACGGACATTCCCACAAGGCCACCTCCACCCCCGATTCTACCTCAACTATCCAAGGCACCTACGCCTATCAATCAATCGGACTCTCCCTTTGAGTTCGAGGTGGACCCTACAACATTGAAATTGAACAAGCTTGAAAAGTTGTTCAAGAAATCCCAAGGGGTAAAGTCCATCCCAGATATTGAGGACGGGTATATCGACGTGGCTGTGACGCTGCCGGACCGTTTCAAAATGCCACAAATTGACCGCTTTGACGGATCCGGGGATCCCATGGTGCACCTAAGACTATTTTTAGATATTCTAACGCCGATGGGCCTCACTAGACTATAGAAGCTTTCTTTATTCGGCCGGACCTTGTCAAGTGTAGCGGCCATCTAGTATGCAAAGTTGGAAGACGATGTCAAGAGGAATTGGGATGAGATGGCCGAGGCTTTCGTCGTTCAATACTCTTATAATACAGAGATCGAGATTACAACCTGTGATCTCGAGACGACTAGGCAGGAGCCTAAGGAGAGTTTTTCTGAATTCGTAACCCGCTGGAGGGCCAAGGCCTCAATGATGACCATGAGGCCGACGGATAAGGATCAAATACGAATGGTTGTGCGCAACCTCCAACCCAAACTGATGCAGAAAATGATCGTACTCCCCTTCTCCACCTTTTCAGATTTACATGAGATGGGGGTACAGATCGAGGACGCGATGCAACAAGGCCTCATTGACCAGGAGAAGGAGCAGCCCAAGAGGGCGTTTTTCCGCAGTTCGAATGCAACCACCAGTGGTGATGTAGCTGCAAGATCTTCTGAAGTGGGCATGGTCACCACCACCGCATCAAAAACAGCTACCCCATTCACCGGTGCGTCCGGAAGTAGCTCACAAAAAACCAAATATCCACCTCGAGTCAAGAGGGTTTTTACCCCACTTTATATGCCTTTGTCAAAGGCTCTAGAGGCCTTACTCCGGAAAGGATATCTGAAACCGTTGGAACAACGACCTCTACCCAATCCTCTCCCTTCAAAGCATGACCAGACTAAGTACTGTGCCTACCATCAACAAACCGGTCATGACACTGATAGTTGCTTTCGTCTGCGCCATGATGTACAAGATCTGTTTGACAACAAGGTCATCGCTGCACCAGCTCAGCAAAGTCTATCACCACTGGATCAGTGAATTTGGGGGATAGTGCAAATGTGTGATCAGGGGATGAACCACCTGCGAACAGCACTCAGTTTACTCCGGATGTGGCGTACGGCACGCACTATTTTGAGCATTTGTGAATGCTGATTTTTGTACTTTCTGACTTGGGTATTGAGTCAGCTTTGTTATGACATTTAGAGTCTGTCCCGTTGTATAGAGTCAGTCTTTTCATACTGAGTCAGTTGGGTTTGTCTTGTTGTATCGAGTCAGTCCTGCTTTGTTAGAGTCGGGTGATCCCGAGGGCGTTACCTCGGATATCACTATTTTGTTTTGTGTTTGTCTTTTCGCTTTCTTTTGAGTCTGTTTCTGCCGGGGAGCCAGTTACATCAGAAGATCTAAATGAAACAGCTGTGGTTGTCATGTTTTGTGCTTATTACTTTGAGCCTGTTGTGCCAGCAAGTTTAGAATGAAACGGCAGTACATTTCACCTGCTCTTCTGTGCCTTGAAATCATTGCATTTGACCTAGTTTTTCAAAACTTTTTGAAACACTGCAGTGAAAACAAAAAGGAGGGAATTCCTCGGGTTTTGCAAAATTTGATCAATTGAGAGAAAGAGAGGCATGCTAAGCCCTTAATGAATGAGATCATGCTTGTTAGTGTGAGTATTGGGAAGGATCCTGGCTTGATCCAGATTGGTTCCGCACTGTTTTCAGTGCGAGCGATTTGTCGCTTTCTTAAAAGATTTCAAAAAATGTTTTGCGCAGTCCTGCGAAGACCTGTGTGGAATCGCTCTTGAGATTGTGCAGCCTAGGATCGCTCTCAGCCTCAAGACTCGACCCCTTGCTTTCAAACCTTGGACCTTAATTCAAAGTGTTCAACGATCAACCACAATGTGAGGCCTGTGTGGCCAGATTTGAAGCAGCCCACGAACTAGGGGCAAGAAAAGTCAGATCAAGAAGCTTGTGAAGCTAGATGAGGAGCACCCCTCGAACTAGGGGCAAAAATGTCAGATGTGCTCGAAGAGTCAAAGATGAAGATCAGCAAGAATGCCAAATCCCAGAAGGGAGGAAAGAAGAAAGTATTGCTGAAGGATAACCGAGTTCCTATCCACAACACTAGGAGCAAATTCAGCCCCCCCCCCGGCGCGCGCTCGCGCGCGCGCGTTGGATGGACTCCTACACCGTCAGCGAACAGCAGCCACTCTCTTGGATTCAAACGAATTCGAGATCTCAGAACCATTTGACATGGACCAAGCTACACTTTTACCCTTGAGAGGCTCGCTGGGCCGAAAACCCGGAAGGGCGGCCCAGGCAAAAGTTAGAGCAAGAAAAGAAGAAAAAGAACAAAAATAAGAAAAGAACAAAAAAAAAAAAGAAAAATGCAAAGAAAAGAACAAAAAAAGAAACGAAAAGAAAAGAAATGAAAAGAAAGAAAAAACAGAGCTAGCAAGGTTGAAAACTCGGAAGGGCGGCCTTGGCAAAAGTTAGAGTATAAAAGGAGAGGTTAAATACCCGAGTGTACCTTAACCCGAACTACATAAGGCTTGATTCCTATCTTTGGGATACGTAGGCAACTTCATTCTGAAGTCCAGCCGTAAAACACTTCAAATTCGATTGTGTCCATGTAATGGTTTTGATCATCTTGGATTTCTCTGTATCTGAGAGTTTGGTTGTGACTGTCACCGTGAGGACTAGTTGCCATGTGCTGGGGTGCTATTCAAACAAGGGGCAACTTTCCGTTGCCATGCAGCTCTCTTCAAACCAAAGGCAATTTTCCATTACTATGGATCTGAGGTTGTGCATCTCAAGAGTGGGTTCCGCGCTCGTCGAGCAGTGGCCGTTTGCAAAAACAATTTTTGAGAATTTTTAATGAGGTTGACTAATTCTCTCGAAAATTATTCCATTTTTCTAAAACTGGACCATTTCTTGGACCCAAAAAAGGAAAATTTTCAGTGCTCATAACCTGACTTGCATGATTTCAAATCAAAAAATTGAACAAGCGTGTTAATCTTACTCTCATTTTGGTTAAAATTGTTTTGGCAGAAGCAAAAAAACAAAAAATGGTCAAAATGATGAACTAGGGGCACAATTGAGTCAGGTTTTCTGTCTTTTCCCCTTTATCAACGCACTTGCCAGGAAGGGCACTCTACCTGCCAGAAAAGGGGACAACTGAAGCTAACCGCAAAAGGGCAGAAAGCTCTCACATCCTCCAAGCAACGAGGTATCAAGCCAAATGCGAAGCACGAACTGGAATAGGGCCAGATATTCCACTCCCTCATTTGGACAGATCTGATCATATCCAAACTCCCTAGCAGAGCATCGTCAACCGATGTCAGCTACAGATTTGCTACACACCCAATTGTAGCACGGCCCCTCTATGGAAGAAACTCACTGTTGTGAACAAGAAGAAGAATCTAGCGAAATGCTAAGGGCAAGACCCCGCAACTTTCTATTTATCCATCAACCACCCAGGGGAGGGATTGAAAATAAGAGATTGAAGAATAGAGAGATGTGCGATGAGAGAAAAAGTGAGAAAAGGGGTTTGAGAAAAAAAGCCGAGCCTGAGGGTCGAGTGATGTGAGAATCACAAATGAGAAAGGGTGGGAAACAATACCCGAAGAAACAGGCTCCCTGTGCACATCTGAGTGTCGTGTCTTTTGCTTTGTCTCGATTCTTGTTTTGAGTCGTTTTGAGTGTTACTTGATGTGTTTAGGTTGTTTACCTTTTCTTTTTCTTTGTTGAGTTGTTTTGACTGTGGGTAGTCGTAGGCTCAATACCTGGTCGAGAACTCATCTCTCAAGTTCAAAAATAAAATCGTTTTGCGCTCCGAGTGCCGTGCTATTCTCCACATCTGTGCAAAACAAGATTCGTTCTTTCATAAAACTGCAGGGTTCAACCCAGGTCATGTGGGAACAGTAAAACTAGGACCTATCTGAAGCTATGGGTTCCAGACTACAAAGTAAAAGAAAAGAAAAGAGGGAAAATGTCGGGGATCTGAGTTTGTTTCAACTTCAGTAAGTTCCGAGACTACATTCCGTGTGTACCTCTTCAGGTCTTGCCAATGCTCTGAAGTATGAGTGTGCCTCTACCTCAAGCTCAAGATCAAGTCTGCTTCAAGCCAGAATGGCGATCAAAAGTGCTCTCCCTGAGTATCATTCCCTGCTAGAGGCATCTCGGCTGTGTTCGCAATGAGTTCCTAGGAGACCAACTGCGACGGTGGAAACTAGAGTTCAAATGGCTGTTGCCTAGAACGCAAAGGTTCGGGATTCCGAGACTAAAGTCTGGTTTAAATACCCAGAGGCGTGTCCTCGGCTTGAAATCTGTATGGAAGCCCCATAGGTTGAGATAGCGTGTATGCACCTCAATTCTGGATACTGAACCAACCTAGTCTGTGACCCCGTTGGAGAATAGGGAAAGTTGTGAATATGATCAGGAGGAAAGGCAGCATCCAAAGTGTTCTAACGTGAAGAACCCTTGTCAGTATTTCAGAGCCTTTGTATTGTAAGTTGAAGGTAAGTGTTCGAAGAGCACGAGGGGAGATCCCTATCAGAGTAGAGCGGTTCATCGCCACTCACCCCATGAGGTGCTTTCTAAAGCGCCACTATGCTTGTTTATTGCGTTCCTTAAACATCATGCATTGTATTGCATTGTACCTATCAAGTTTCTTTCTCATTCATGCACGATATTGTTTGTACGGTTCATTCAAAAAAGTTCCGTTTGAGATCATTTATTTAGTGTATCAATCACACTCTCTTCACTTAGTGTGTCAATCACACTTCTTTCATTTTGTGTATCTATCATGCACATATTCACTTCATTCAGTTAGTGTATCAATAACACTTCATTTATTTAGCGTTCAATCACACTTCTTTCATTTTGTGTATCTATCACACACATTTTCATTTTGTGTATCTATCACACACATTCTCATTTTCTGTATCTATCACACATATTCTCATTTTCTGTATCTATCACACGCTCACTTTGTGTATCTACCATACACGTTCACTTTGCGTATCTATCACATGCTCCTTTTGTGTATCCATCACACTTTGTTCACTAAGTGCATCTATCACACTTTGTGTTCATCTTTAGTATATCAATCATACTTTGTTCACTCAGTGCATCTATCACACTTTGTGTTCACCTTTAGTGTATCAATCACATTTTGTTCACTAAGTGCATATATCACACTTTGTGTTCATCTTTAGTATATCAATCATACTCTGTTCACATAGTGCATCTATCACACTTTGTGTTCATCTTTAGTATATCTATCATACTCTGTTCACATAGTGCATCTATCACACTTTGTGTTCACCTTTAGTGTATCAATCACACTTTGTTCACTGAGTGCATCTATCACACTTTGTGTTCACCTTTAGTATATCTATCATACTTTGTTCACTTAGTGCATCCATTACACTTTGTGTTCACCCTTTGGGTATCTATCACACGCTCACCTTGTGTATCCATCACACTTTGCTTCATATAGCGTATCTATCACGCTATGCTCGCTTTATGTATCTACCACACACGCTCACTTTGTGTATCTACCACACACGTTCACTTTGTGTATCTATCACACTTCGCTCAATTTGTGTATCTACCACACACGTTCACTTTGTGTATCTATCACATGCTCCCTTTGTGTATCCACCATACACATTTGCTTAGTGCATCTATCACGTCCTGTTTGCTTTATTGCTTCATGCATCTATCACATGTTTGCTTACGTGTATCTATCACACTCCGTTTGCTTCATGTATCTATCACATGTTTGCTTAAATGTATCTATCACACTATGCTCACTTTATGTATCTATCGCACATACTCACACTTCATTCACTTTTGTGTATCTATCGCACACGCTTGCTAAGATTGCATAATCTTCTTACGTCCTTGCTGCATGTGATGTAGTTTGGTCTGTATTCGCTTGCTTGAGCTATTGCATTTATTGTGCATGATTTGCTTCATTACAGCATCCTTGGCATGATTATTAGTCATGCTCTTGTATCTTGCATATCATTTGCATTATGCCCCAGCCTCCGGGCGCATCTCTGCATGCCTATATTGATTGATTGTCTGAGTCTTCAGCCTTGTCAAAAATGGGTCGTCTCTGGGCTTTGACACTCACTCCCGTCACTTTGTGACTGTTGAGTTCTATCAAAGAGGGGCAACTGTAGACACCCCATTTTTGACCGTCCTCAAGACTTGGTTGTGCTTGTAAGTACACCCAACAACTAGTTCGATTGCTCGCTGAGTACTCGACTATCGCGACGGAACGTCACCGGTTCGAGCTTCCCGGACCTTGTATCCTTTCTGCCCTTTTTTTGGACCTTGGCTAGGTCCTTTCATAGTAGACCTTTTGGTGCACTGCCGGCCATGGCATGGCACTGCCGGCCATTGGTGATGCCCTGCCAGCCATCAGTGAGCCACTGCCGGCCATTGATGATGGCCGGCACCCCCCCTGTCTCAGCTGGTTTTCCTCCAGATCTTTTGAGCCAGCTGGTTTTTTGTTTGCTCCCCTCCATACGTGTATGGAGGGATAGAACCTTTGTAAAGCTTCTTGAAGAAGCTTTAGCTTTGCATTCCTCTATATAAGGAGAGAGCCTCTCTCCTTAAAAGGCGTTCAGCTATTTTGAAGAGGAAAAGCTTTCTTTCTCTCTATATTGTTTGTATTTTGTGCTTAGAAGTTGGATTTCCTTGCACTTTTACACTACAACACATAGAGATACACCACCACCATTGCACCAAGCTTCTTGGGAGGTCTTCTTGAGGTCTGAAAATTGGTTTCCATCCCCTGAAGTTGCTAGTTTCGAAGAGGGTCTTCAAGGGTGAGTATTTTCCCCATTTTTGCACCTTCTTGTACCTCACTTTAGCCCTCCTTGCATATTGATTTGGGCTTTGCTTATAACTGAAAAAAGTCTTGTATTTAAGTACTTTTGAGGTTTGTTTAAGGTCCTTTTGCTGCTAGGGGTGTGTAACCTCCTTGCATGCTTTGTTTGGCTTTGTTTTAAGCCATTCCTTGAGGCCTCCGAGCTAGCCTTGGTTTGGCCTTCTTACCACTGAAATCCAGAGGATTTTCAGTGGTAAAAACCCTGTTTTGAGGCTCAAAATATGAGGGGGTGGTCCCCCCTCCTCTTGTCCTCTTTGCTTGCATTTTTGGCCTTCCAAAGGACTATCCCTCTATATATCTTTGAGGTTTGGTTCAGGCCCTTTTTTGTGACTTTTAGGGACTGCCATAAGTCTGTCCATGGCTAGTTTGGTCATATTTTGCATGCATCTAGTATGTGTAGTGTAACTCCATTCAGAGCTCATCAAAGTAGCATGTGTGCTTAGCTTGTGTTGAGTCCATTTCAGTAGGTTTTTGGTGATGTTTTACCATGCCATGAATTTGTTTTGGGTTGTTTTGTCACTCCATGCTTGCATGATACACTTGTAGTGTAAACCCCCTAAACTAGCTTTATATGCTCTATGCTTTGCCATGTCATGATTAGCTTGTTTGGTTTACATTTCAGCATGTATTTGGTCATCATTTGGCATGTCTTGACCCTATCCATAATTGGTTTGATCATCCTTTGCATGCTCCATATAGGTGTAGAACAAATCTTGTTTACCGGCCTCTTGTGCATGATGTTTTGACTCATCATACTAGCATATTTTGGCTTTCCTCTAACATGATTTTATGCTTATTTTGGGCTGTCCTAGGACCTTTTTGGGCTGCCATGGCCATATCACTCGTGCTTTGTATAGCTATAGTGTAAATGCTTAGGCTAGTCTTGGGTTTTGAGGCCCCTACCATGCCATACATGTGATGTTTGCATGCTTTGCCCTCATTCCATATGCTATTTCAGTCCATGAAATGTTGTCATACACTTGCATTTGACATGCCTTGAATGCTTTATAGAGCATGTGCTTTGTGCCTCAAGAATTGACTTTTGTACATGCCATTAAGCCTAAGCCTTTGGCTCATCATTTCAGTGCATTTTGGGTCTTATTATACCATGATGTAACTCTGTTTTATGTTGTCCAAGTCTTGTCATGATTGGTTCCAATAGGTATAGTGCATTGCCTCTTTAAAGCCTTGCATGCTCCATGTTTTTGGCTTTGTGTTCTAGCCTATGCTGGCTAACTTTGAGCTTAGTTTTGGTCTTGTTTGGACCTACCCTAGGACTGTTTTAGGTCCCCCTGGCCCTTTGGGGTTTGCCTTTTATGGCCATGGCTTAAGTTCCTTTGCTCACTTCGAGCTTTGAGCATCATAATATGCTATGCTTGCATTGTTGATTTGATTTGGCATCACTTTACATGAAATTTCAGAGCTTACCTCATTGTCATACATCCGTGTTTGTTGCTCCTTAAGTGTGCTTAAGAGTTGTCCTCTTTGTGCCTTAATACTTGAGCCACTTGGCATACATGTTTGCTTTGCCATTTCATGCTTTTCATGCCATCAATTCATCACTTTTGGCCACTGATCTGGGCTTAGTTGAGAGCTGCCCACATTAGTTTAAGTCCATCCCTTTGCATGTTGTCGCATGCCTGTCTTGCATATTGTCGTATGCTTGCTCCATCTTTGCATGTTGTCGCATGCTAGCCCCATTACATGTTGTTGCATGTTCATGTTGCATTTTGTCATGTTGTCCAAGGTTGTCACCTCACATCATGCCTATGCGCTTGTTGCATGTCATTAGCCTTGTTAGGTTATTCATATTGCATATTTGCCATCCTTACGTGTTGCATTGTTTGGATTAAGTGTTAATCCGAGCACGAGGAAGGAGGGGCGTTTCATACTCCAAGTGATGGAATGTGTCTCAACTCTCGGTCGCCGAAGCTCTTGATGATTCATGATAGAGTTCTAGACTTTACTTGTTGTATTTGTGCATTCATTTTCATATTGATTTGCACAAGTTGGATCTTTGGCCATCATGCATCGGGATGCGTGATTGATGGTCGTGGATCCGACTAGGCCTCTCTCTTGATGTTTTGAGGTGATATGGGGTGGCATAATGCATACATGCCCTTGGGAGGCCCTCCCTTTTCTCTATTTTGTGCTTTGTTGCAGCTTGGTGTCACAGCATACCAGTGGCCAGCAGTGCACCATTGATGGCCGGCAGGCACTCATCCTTGGCCGGGAGTGTTCCCTCTCTAGCCGGCAGGTGGCTGGCAGTGCTCCTCCATGGCCGGCAGGCCACTGGTGTATCCCTCCAGCAGTGTTTTGGTAAGTTCCATTAATAAGCACTGGAAGACACCTTGCCAGCAAAGCCTCTAGAGAGCAACTGGAAGGCGTTTCGAGGCGAGGAACCAAAGCAAGCATGCATACCCTCCTCTTCTTCAAATAGAGCTGGAGCAATTTTCTTAATGCTTACTTGTTAGTTAGCATTCATTTGTAATAATTAATTTGTTAATTAATTAAGTTGTGTAATAATTAGTTGTAGGTAGTTATTAATTCAGTTTTGTAATAATTAATTAGCTCGTGAGTTAGTTAATTAGGTGGCTTGTATTATTTATTCGGACCCTCCGAGCGAGGGCACAATTGTAATAAGTGTGCGTGCGTATGATGTATGTCTTCCAACCCCGCGTCTTTCTCCTTTTTATTTACCAGCTTATGATGGTTAGATTAGGACATGTTTCAATTAGCATATTTATGCTTGCATGTTTGCATCATTCATCTGTATTGCATGCACCGGGCTCGGCGCATCATACTAACTGCATTGTATTTCAATTTCAAGTTGAATACGTGTATCAGTTGTTGCATTTCATATGCCATCTTAGAATAGCCGAGCCTATCTTAGTTGCATTTTGCATGCGTTGCATTAGGCATTTCAGCATAGTTAGGATCATGCATGGATTTCTAACATAGCTTCTATTTTGGCTTGGAGTACTCGGTAAGTGTTTATACTTTAGCATCCTTGCATCCGTGAGAGTGACTGCCATGATAGCATGCTTGCCATGAGGCTATGTGTTTATGTGATATATCTACCTGAATGCCTGTGGGTGAAGATTGGGTTATCTGAATTGGAATAATACATTGACTGCGAGTTTTAAGCCCACTTGAGAGTGGCAAAATCATGTTTTCTAAGCCCACTCGAGGGTGGAAAATCCACGTCTTAGCCTACTTGCGGGTAGCACCATCAAACCATTTTCAAAATAAACGAACATGAAATGTTTTGTTCCAATTCAGGCAATCCAGTCTATACTTGTATGTTGTGCGCATCACGTAGTAAATCTAGGCTAATAACCGGAATAAGAATGCATAATGTTTTCAAAACTCGATATCATGGTTAGTAGAGGCCGATCTTTGATCGGGCGAGCGGGGGTGCTCACGAAGTGACCTTCCCCAATCGTACCCAAGTTCCCGAGCCGAGGCAACTTTGGTGATGACAGACACGTGGCCTTAAGCACGAGTCAGGGTTTTCTAAATTTCCCCAAAAATAAAATATTTAGGTGGCGACTCTGTATCTGGCAAAGCAATCCATGTTTAGCACTTCTTTCAAAAAATCTGTTTTCAAAAATGATTTGCCGGATTTGGACTCTTTGATGATTCATCGGTCTTGCATTGCACTCTGCGAGATTAGATACAGGACCGTGACATGGAGTCCTGAACTGTAGTGAGCCCAAATGAACAAAACGGGGGATTCCCTCCCAGGACGTTAGGGGACGTCTACAATCAACCAGCCAGACATCCACCCTATCGTCCACCCGGTCGACCGGTGATTTAACGAAACCGCAAAACCTTCTATTGGAGCACTTGATATTAAAGAGAGATTTTCCTTAAATTTTTACTCAAATTTGATGAAAAAATTAATGCTCTGTTGGAAATGCCCTAAGAGAAACATGTTTGGGAGATCACCAGACCAAGACGTAGATCTAGAGAGAAAGGAACGACATTGGGAAACGAAGAAGATGAGAGAGATAAGAGAGTATAGGGTTTGGATTCCACTGTGTGTACAATATATATATATCTAGATATATTTGTCATGTTGTTCACTCTTGTCCTTATGGGTATGGTATTTCAATGCCTGGACCTTTAGTCAAACAAAATTCAAATTTAGATTTATGGACTAAGTGCCTTTTTTATTATTACTTTTGGTTTATATGGATGAAAAATTAGTGTATGTTTAATTGCATTATTATTTAGATTTTGCATTTAATTTTGAATTAATTTAATTTGTTTAATTGATTTACAATTTATCATTATATTGTCAATGCTTCACATAATTTTTAATCTTTTGTATTTATTATGCGCTACACAGTGATTATTTTTTATTTTATTTTATTAAGATAAAATATATATACATTAGCCATGCATAGCATGGACTTAACGCTAGTGTACATATTTAAACATTTAGTACATTTTTGTATTTATTGAATTTTTTGTAGATTTCTTGACAGATTTTAATTTTTAAGTATATTTAGATTAGTTACGTCTAAAAAATGACCGAAAAAATAAAAGTTTACAAAACACAAAAAAAAATCAGAATTTATTTTTGAAAACTCAAAAGCAAATAGAATAATACTACTCCACATGCTGTTGGCCAAAGCAATTTTAACAATTCTCAGTTTGAGGCAACGTCTAACATTCTAAGACAAGTTGGTGCAAGAAAGTGTCATGTCCTCTGAACAACCTTCCCTGGTTACATTTCATTATTGTAATTTTCTATCACTAATCATGAGGGTTTTTCTTCTTACAATAGAATTGCTTATGTATCACCAGATTGGCAATTGTTGAATGTTCAGAGGCTCAAACTGGTTTATTATAAACAAGTTCAAACTCCAGAATCCACATCAAAGCATTGAATATGACTTATGAATGTCAACCAATTACCATAACAATCCCCAGTTTTAAGGCAGACATTTCTAACATTCTAAGAGTAGTTGGTGCAAGAAGTGTCAAGTCCTCTATACAACTTTCCCTAGTTACATTTCATTATTGCAATTTTCTCTCACTAATCATGTGGGTTTTTCTTCTTACAATAGAATTGGATATGTATTCATTGTTGAGAGCTCAAATAGGTTTATTATAAACAAGTTCAAACTCCAGAATTAACATCAAAGCATTGAATATGACATATAAATGTCAACCAAATTACCGTGAATAGACAAATGTGGTTGAGATTGTTTTAGTGAAATGCGGGGTTTATGTAGAAAATGAATCTCAACTATATAATGATATTTCTAAATAAAAATTTTGAGTTTACAAAAATAATTTTTGAATTTTTAATCCGTATTTTTTTTGGTTTCTAGCGTTTTTTTTTTTTTAATAATATTCTAATCAATTTTTTTTTAAAAACTTTTAGATCCACTTAATTTAGATACAATTAAAAAGTATTTTGTGAAAAATATTTTAAAAATCCACTAAATTAAAAAAAAAAGTATTACAAAAAATTAGTAATTTTTTGTATTTATTGAATCTTTTTATTTTTCTTACAAATATTTTACTTTTTAAGTATATTTAGATTAGGTGCATCTAAAAAAGACATAAAAAATTAATTACAATAAGAAAAAGAAATTTACTAAAAACAACAAAACACTAAATACAAAAAATTCATAAATTATTTTAAAAAACTCAAAACCAAACAAAATAAATCAATCCACATGCTCATGGCCAAAGCAATTTTGCAACCTTAACTGTTCCCTGTTTGAGCTATTGTTGGGCTGCTGCTATGGTGTTTGTGTTTGGGTGTGTCCTGTTTTAGTTGTTTTTCCGCTGTTGTTTTTCTTCTTTTGTTGGTTCCTCGCCAACTATCTTAGTTCGAGCTTGTATATGTTTGTGCTCTTGCCTCATCTTTATTTATGTAATTTCATATTCTATTTATGATTTTTTCATCAATAAAGTTCCTTGTTTTGCTGATAAAAAGCAGTTCCCTGTTTGAGGAAGAGAAGTCTAACATTCTAAGACAAGTTGGTGCAAGAAGTGTAAAGTCCTCTAAACAAGCTTCCCTAGTTACATTTCATTATTGCAATTTTCTCTCACTAATCATGTGGGTTTTTCTTCTTACAATAGAATTGCATATGTATCACCATATTGGTGGTTGTTCCATGTTCAGCGGCTCAAACTGATTTATTATAAACAAGTTCAAACTCCCAAATCAACATCAAAGCATTGAATATGACCCATGAATGGATATGATCAAAATAACTTGGAATTTACAGGTCATTGTTGGAGTTTTAATAAAAATAAAATCGTAAATTACACTTACCTCCCTTAAAGTTTAGAGAAAATATAGCTAGCCACACAATTGTGTCATAATTACACTAACCTGCCTTTTACTATGGTTAAAGTGACCGAAACTAATATCAATAGTAGGTAGACACTAAAATATAGGGTAATTACACTTACTTCCCTTGAGATTTTTGACAATTACAGGGACCTCGGTTTCACTCACCTCCATTGAGATTTTGCATATATATTATCGAAAACCCATACATATTTTAGCATTATTTAATGAAATTCTTAAATTTCATGCAATATTAAATAAAATCTTTAAATTGTTAAGATATTATTAAATCATTTAATTAAAAAAAAACTTATTTTTTATTGATAAATTACTTAAAAATAAATAATCTCTCTAAAATTAATGTTAGATAACATCTTAATAATTTAATATAAGATTTATTTCACACCACATAAATAATCTAAAATTTATTATTTTAAGTCATGCATTTATTATTTCAATTTTTTTAAAGTTAAAATAAATATATTTTATTTTTTTCAGGAAATTTGCATTACTTATTTATTTATATGTAAACAAAATTATTATTTTATCTTTTCTCAATCATATATTATTCTCAAATTTTAATTTTTATCTTTGAGTAATTAAATTTCTAATCGATGCATACTTAAAAAAACGCAGGTTAATATTTCTTATATGATTTAAAATATTAAAAAATAAAAATAAAAGTAAAAAGGACTTAATCGCCTCACACAACAAATTAAAATTAGGGAATGAAATATTGAGAAATCATTTGAGAATAATAAAACATTCAAACAATTTGTCATTCTTACACCTAAAATTAAAATTAATCTTTATTTGAATAGAGAAATTATTTGAGAATAATAAAATACTCGATTAATTTGGTGTGTATGATACTTAAAATATATTTCTCCATCTTTATTTATCTCATTTAAACTATTTTTATTAAATTAAATCTTAAAATTTATTTCTCACCTTCATTAATGTTTGAGTTTTTATTTTATTTTCTGCTTATAAAAGTTCAAAAACTTGTTGTGGAAAAAAAATAGAGTCAAGAAATTATATTTATATTTTAAAAAAAATTATGAAAAATAAATAATAATTTCATATATATTTAATAGGGTAAATTAAATTACATTTATATTTTTTTTTCTTTAGAAAATATTTTATTCCGTTGTGTGTTTAAATTAATATTGAAATTTGATTTCTTAGTCTTGTTAATAAAATTATATGAGTATTAGATATATAGAAGAAGTAAAATTAGATAATTTAAATAATAACACTTCGCTATAAATAATAATAATAGAACAAAACAAATGTAAGAAATTTAACCATTAATGGAGGTGAGAAAAAAATTTCAAGATTTAATTTAATAAAAATAGTTTAAATGAGAAAAATAAAGATGAAAAAATATATTTTAAGTATCATACGACAAATTAATGAAGTATTTTAGTATTCTAAAATAATTTCTCTATTCAAGTAAGGATATTCAAGTAAAGATTAATTTTATTTTTAGGTGTAAGAAATGAGAAATTGTTTGAGTTGTTTATTATTCTTAAATGATTTTTTGATCTTTCATACCCTATTGACTAATTTTAATTTATTG
This sequence comes from Camellia granthamiana, assembly GCA_036172215.1. Lineage (NCBI taxonomy): Eukaryota > Viridiplantae > Streptophyta > Magnoliopsida > Ericales > Theaceae > Camellia > Camellia granthamiana. The sequence continues at coordinate 96,018,411 of CM069908.1, read as the reverse complement.
TGAGATGATTATATATAGTTTTTTACTTCTATATTTATTTTTTAATTTTTTAATCATGTAAGAATAACCAGTATTTTTTTAAATATGTAATGACTCGAAATTTATTGACTCAATGATAAAAATTAAAATTTGTTAATAATATCTTAACAATGTAGTAATTTTTTTTTTTTTTTTTTTAACATATGAATAAATAAGTAGCACAAATTACTGGAAAAAAAAAATCCATTTGTTTCAACTTAAAAAAAGAAAAGAAAAAAGAAATTTAAATAATAAATACATTAATTAAAATTGATATATATTTCGTTGTTTATATAGGGTGAAATAAGTCTTATAAGTATTGTATTAATTATTAGGCACTACAAGAAATTGCATTTTTGGCGACTAAATTTTTAGTTGCCAAAAGTAAGGTTTTTAGTCGACGAAATATTTTCCTGACTAAATATTTTGGTCGGTGGATTTGTCGCAGGAAGATTGTCGGGAAGGTATTGGTGACTAAAAAATATTTAGTTGCCAAAAGTCCTATAAAAGGCGACTAATGTTTTAGTAGGCAAAAGTAAAAGCTATTGGCGACAAAACAACCTTTTGCCGCTGATGAGGCAAATTGGCGACTAATCTGTTAGTCGCCTAAAGGCTACTAATTTAATTTAAATCACATTTTTAGTTACTAAAATTTTTTGTTCCCAAAAATTCAAGTATTTAGGGTGACCCAAGTTTTAGTCACCAATAGATTTTCTTGTGCATCTACGTTTTTTTAGCTACTAAATGTTTAGTCGCCGAAAGTCCGATTTCTTGTTTAGCTACTACATAGGGTAGTCGGCCAAAGTCTAATTTTTTTTAGCTGCCAAAGGTTCTGTCGCCGATAATATAATTGTTATGTTTTGGCGACTAAATATTTAGTCGCCAAAGATTTAATTCTATTTTCGCTACTAACTATTTAGTTACTAAAAATATTTAACTCAATTTTTGGCTACCAATTGTTTTGTCGTCAAAACAACATTTTATTTTATTTTATCATTTTAATTAATTTTTCCATAACATGTATGTATCCACCGCAACCAGTAATAGATATACAAACAAAACAATATGTATATATTATCACTCATTCCATAACGCATATTTCACTTACAACCATCAAACAAAAAAAAATACCTTTTAATTTAAACTTATATACAAACCAACTATATATATTCTAATTAGAAAGAATAACGTCATACATAACAAATAAGCATACCAAAAATTATTATTTACCCCGCCAAAAATTATATGTACGTTTCATCCAAATTCCGCACAAAAAGCAAATGACGACAAAAAGCTTCCCAACTATTCAAAAGTGTAAATTATCCTCTGTACAAAAAAATGGAAGATCCACATGTCAATGCCAAAAGCCATCTACAAAACAAATATTACCCCCATTAGTTCCATATAGCATTTCAACATAAGACCACGCAAAAAAAAAAAAAAAAAAAAAAAAAAAGTTAATAGATTTGTAAATGGATTTTTTCGTTTTTCATTTTGAATTTTTGGCTGAGGTGGTTTCATCCCTCAATCATAATATTTTGAAAATGAAATTAACATTATTGAAATGTTAGGAATCAAAACAACGCAAAATGCACAGGATTAAAAGTCCATTGGCATCCAAAAAATAACAATCAATGTAAGGTTGTGCAGCATATATATTCAACAGTTATGAGGAAAAATGTAGCCCCTAAAAAACGACAATCAATTTAAGGTTGTGCAGCATATTGAGCACTGATGAGAAAACATGTAGCCCTTAAAAAATTACAATCAATGTAATGTTGTGCAACATAGTTAGCCTCGAAAGGCCTTTTTCGACTAAGTCTATGGCATTTTTTACGCCAACTCCCAACTTACGCGTGCTAATTACATCCCGTCTATCTCCACAGGTCCTATTTGACACGAGGAAGCTACCCGTGGCATCCGTAGAGTGGTTTGGGGACTGCTTTGAATTTTCGGCTCCGAAAGGCCTTTTTCGGCTAAGTTTATGGCGTTTTTTATGCCAACTCCCAATCTACACGTATTACATTCCGTCTGGCTCCATAGGTCCTATTTGACACGAGGAAGCTACCCGTGGCATCCATAGAGTGGTTCGGGGGCTGTCATGAATTTTTGACCCCGAAAGGCCTTTTTTGGCTAAGTTTATGGCGTTTTTCACGCCAATTCCCAACCTGCATGTGTTAATTCCATCTCGTCTATCCCCACAGGTCCTATTTCACATGAGGAAGCTACCTGTGGAATGCATAGAGTGGTTCGGGGGCTGTTATGAATTTTGGGCCCCGAAAGGCCTTTTTCGACTAAGTTTATGGCGTTTTTCATGCCAACTCCCAACTTATGTGTGCTAATTACATCCCGTCTGTCCCCACAGGTCCTACCCGTCTATCCCCATAGGTCCTCAGAATTAATCGAGGTGCGCATAAATTGATCCGACCATAAAATTATCCCCAAAAAATATATATATATATCACTTTCTAAACAAATCCTAATTTTGGTGTTAACAAATACACTATGATTGTTCTTAAGTCAGCTGTTAAAGTGGTTAAATGTCAATATATCACTTTCTAAACAAATTCACAAATTGCCATCCCTATAAGCACCAATACACTCACTAAACACTGCATTTCATACCAACCCATTTCAACAAGCAAAGGAAAGTTGGCAAGTGGTTCCCAATCCTTTATGGCTCTGAGCAAATTCACAAATTTAATACACATTTTCAATTTTTTTTATAGAAAAGACTGACAAGCATACTTATCTTCAAGAAGGTAAATTATTCACACTTCTCTACAGATGTTGGCACACTGGCAAACCATGTTGAACCTAATCTCAGAGCTCTTCCTTATTTTAATGGCCTATTTTGTTTAATATAGAGCAGTCTAGTCCCATGATTTTAGAGGCCTCTAGCTTCAGAGGTCATTTTAAAATAAGTGGAGAAGTAATCAGCTATGTTAAGCCTAGGCCTCTAGTCCCATGATTTCAGAGTCCTCTAACATCCAAAATGTCATTAAGCTGATTGTAGCTCAATACATTGCCACCACATGCCAAAAGCAAATTGGTTTTTTATTATAATGTTCATGAGACAAGTTATTTAAGCATAATCAATTATGTTAAGCCTAGGGAGGTTACATCTTACTTTGGATTCTAAAGCATTATATGAAATGTAATACCAAATGAGATTGAACCAAACTTTACAGAGTCTGCAATTGAGGAAGGCTGAAGAGAGCGACTGGAATTTGACCTTTAAGTCTGCCGTTTTCCATCACTCTGCAAGTACAAAGTTAAAGTTATATGTTTACCATAGTTGGGAGTACATTGATGAAATAACAAAGGATGGAAATACAATATCAAAAGATGCGAGTTGGGAAATTAAGAAGATGTTATGCAACTTGGAGTAAGAAGTGGAAAGGCTCCTCATGTTCTGTAATATTGATTAGTCAGTTTCATGACATCTACGAGCACACTGTAAGGTTAGAATGTTCATCATATGCAAATATGACAGCTAGAAATAGTGATGATCATATATTGCCTCTCAAGTATTGTCTATTATGTTGTATAGTCCTGATATTTTCAATCATTGCAGACTTTGAAGTCCTTCACTAGCTTTATATTTCTAGAATCTTGGTAACATGTACTTTGATGATTTTATTCTTAAATTATGGGTGGATGACCAAGCTTGTAAAATAAAGTCCATGACATAATCAATATTTGTTTAAAGGTTGCCAACTCATATATCAATTTCATCAAAAATAGTGATTAATGATACATATTCTGGGCCTTGTTGATCTCATGGATTATGACATTTGATGTGGCTTAGAAATGAGAACTGTTTCACATAAGAATGCAAGCTTTTTATTATGGCACTTTTCAACTGTAAACAACCTTGACTTCTTTTAAAAGGGAAAAATCACAAAGCACATCAAATATTAAGGAAAATGACATACTTGAGAAGCATTGAATATGTTAAGACTTACATGTTAAAATCTGGAACAACAACAATATTGAAGAGATCCAGGTCTTACTCAAGACCAAATCTGCAAAACAATTTCAGAAGTAGGACGACCTTCCCAACTACTACTTACAGTACACTAGAGTGGATGGCCTTCCCCATTAATTCCACCAACCAAACGAATCAAACTGAAATGTCAATCAAACACCACCTCTTTTTTTTTTTTCTTTTCTCAAACCCAATTCAACTCTCTGGCCCTTGGTAGGAAAAAAGAGAAATAGAAAATCGAGATAGATATAGAGGTCAACCAACGAAAAAAAATAATTGATAGTAGTAGTGAATAAAAATTTTAGACATAAATTGATTGATTGAATAGCAAAGTAGAGCAACGAAGCGAGAGTAACATTTGGTATCACTACGATGCAGCAAACCTCAAATAATTCAGACATTCCAAGTTATGCTAGCAAAAAATATTTAGAAAGGTGTAAGGAAAATGTAGCAATTGAGTTGTAATACAGGAACAAAATAAAAAAATAAAAACTAAAAGCCTAAAGTCAAAAGACTAATATTGTTGCCAGCCAAACTTGCAAGAATAGAAAAACCATTACTCTTACAAATCTGAAGGTTAAAAGCCTCACAAATTGCACAAGAATTATGAATCCCTCAATTTAGGCTCAATCTTAATTAATTCAAATTGACATTGGTTCACCTTATCAACAAGATCATAAATATATATAAGTTTTGAATCCATGTTTCAAGCTAATTTCTAAGACCTGGTTCTCTGATCTTCAGGCACACCAAGGCATATCACAAGATGAGAAAGGGTTAGTGTGCAAATACCTCAACTGCCAAAAACTATCACAAGAGATGTATATTGAAGCAGTTCAGAATGAATTGATGCCACTGCGTCTGATTGTCCAGGCACTTTTCGTTAGCAACTAAACACGCACAAAGCCTTCAAAGAATGCTCAGACTCATTCAGGTATGCACATTGTGGGGAATTCTCCGGTAGCCTCTCAAGCTCAAGATATGCAAACTCCAAAAGCCAGAACCTAGGCGAGAGTCCATATATAGACAGAGGCGAAGCAGTCAATAGTAGACCCCTCAGCTTCTTGCTACAAAAAGATGCAGCAATTCATAGGTCTGAGTTGTCGAGGAAGGAATACGAATCCACAAGCTTCAAAATTCAAAGTCTTGAATAAGAAATCATGTCCTTGAAGAAAAGCCTTCAAATACAGAACATCTCTGCAAAAAAAAGAACCGATTCTAAAGAAATCATAACCAAATTCTACTAATCTGCAGGGCTTGAGGCCTTATGGTTTGGAGGGAAGAACATTGAGCAAGAAGAGAAACGCACTTGGACAAGTGAGTGCTTGCATTGGTTTTGTGAATTTTGTTTCCCACAGAAAGTATGCGAGTAGGTTACTAAAGGTGTTTCGTAGAATAAGTTTATTTCAGAGAGGGAAATCAAAGAATAAGCCAAGTGCCTCTGCTCTATGGCCTTAGTTAATGTAACACTAGAACTATATAGGTTTGTGATGTATGACAACTAAATCAGCAAAAATAGCTAAATTTAGCCAATGATCAAATATATTGAGCTTTCATACATTCAAATAAGCATATTTAAGTTCATTCCAACATGACATATATAACTAAGAACTGACTATTAATTACTCTCATTCATACAAGTATGTATGCAATTATATGTATGCAAATGCATAATATGTGCATTCATGCTTGTGTCATGCATTTGTTCTATACTTTGGCAATATTTAACATTTAGTGACCAAAAAGGAAAAAAAGGGGGGGGGGGGAAGAAGAGTTAGAAAGAACATAACTACGAGGATACACACATGCAACTTATTACTGATAATAAAATAGGTGAGTGGAAATGTATGCTTTCCACCACGTTGACAGAGGCGTTCCACAATGAAAAAACAATGTAATTTCTATAATTTAGCCCAACCACTTTACATGATTTATTGAATTTCCTAATTAGACTTGATTTCATCTTCCTATGCATTACAAAAATGTAAATAATTCTATATACTTTCTGCATTAGATAGCAATTTATTAAAAAAAAAAATTTAACAGAAAATGAAAGCACAACATTCCCTTCAACAGGTTAATTCTATTTCAAAAGGGAACGAAAAGCTCAAAAAATAAAAATGGTTTTTTTGTTGAGCCAGAGTTTAGTGTTAGCAGGATTATAATATCTCTCCATTGTGGAAAACCAAACCAGCTTATAAAATTCTATATTAATATAAAGGGATCAAAATGCCTTAAAAAGGCCTTGGAGCAAAAAATCAAACACAGGTGTCCATCTTCTCAACTACTCCCAAACAAAAAAGCGAAACATTATAAAATTATAAAAGCTTAGTTTACTGCATTAAACAAGCCAATAGACAATTTTGCAAATTATGCGAAAGAGCTTTCCAATAATAATGGAAAAGCTTCGCTCAACATCACTGTTAAGTTTGTGTTTGTTTCTCCAATCTAGAATTAAGGAATAATGCAGACTTTGAGATGTTAAAATGCTTTCTATAACAATACACTAACAACCCTTCCCCACCCCCTCACCCTGACGTTTCCCACTGTTTAATCAAATGTATCTGAAATGTAGGTTCCAGAAGAGTGGGTGGAGATTTATCAATTAATTATTGAAAACTTGATTTTGTAGTAATGTCAAAGCTGGTCCAATCGGAATATGAGATGTGTCTAAATAGGGAGTTACCAATAGCCATCACATTTCTAAATAGACAGTTAGCAAACTTTCACATACAGATACAACAATGTAATCAGAGATGGCCACAAGAATGTTGCCTGCCAAATGTTGAACACATTGACTCTTAATTAGTAGCAGAAGTATATGTAAGGAAACATCAAGAACTATTATACGCTAATTACACACTTTTACCCCCACAAGGCTGCTAAGCTAATACTCCATCCACAGATGATGTAAATCAGACACCATTTCACACTTTATACCCAAATCAATAACTTCTTTATGTGAGAAGAGATATAAAACATCTATTGTATTATATGAAATGGTTAGAAGAACCCAAAACCAGCCTCAAACCACAATATTTTGAGCTTAGTTTAATACCACAAAATTCCATGAGAAATAATCATAAAAAGGAAGCAAATAAATTCTTTACTAATACAATCATAGCATCAAATTTCAATTCAAATAATCAGAATACATGAGAATACATACACAATCAATGAGCAACCATACATGCAAATACATACATAATTTGAAACTAATGAGCAGCCATACATGGAAATATATACACAATGAGTCGGATTAGGGCTTTGAGCCTAATGAGAGAGAAAGGAAAAGAGGGGAAAAGGTATCAAACCACTTAAATCAAACCTATTTACCACATCAAACCCATAAAACCCTAGAAATCAAACCACTTAAACCAAACCCATTTCAGAAATCAACACGAAATTAGACTTGGTAAATCATGTAAAACCCTAAAGCAAGAGTGAGAAATGGGAAAATAAAGGAAGGGAGAGAGAGATAGAGACAAAGACAGAGAGCGAGCGAGCGAGCGAGCGAGAGAGACACAGAGAGCGAGCGATTGAGAGCGAGAGAGGGAGCAAAAGAGAGAGGGAAGAAAAAGAAAGAACCTGTTCGTATTGCAGTGGTGGCCGTGGTGATTTGCAGCGGCTGCAATGTGCGACGGAAGTGAGCAACAGTGGTGAGGGACTTCGGTGAAGTAAGGAGGTGAGGTTCTCTGTGTAAGAAAGAGACAGAGGAAAGGGACTAAAATATGGGTGCCTAAATCTGGGCGCCTAAAATATGTTCTCACTAATAAATGTTTTAGCGACTAAAACATTTTTCAGTCGCAATAAGTTGACTATTTGGCAACTAATTGTTCTTTTGTCAAAAAAAATTGAGTATACCACGACTAAATATTTTTTAGTCGCCAAAACTGTATATTTGCTGATCAAATTCTTAGTCGCCAAAGAGAAACAGTGCAAATGTGGCTATTATTTGGTGACTAAATTTATTTTAGTCGGCAAAAATTAGTGTACTATGACTAAAATAAAATTTAGTAGCTAAAAAACTAGAGTAACGGCGACTAATAATTTTTTTAGTCGCCTATTGTGAAAAATTTACCTACCAATGTTTTTTTTACTCGCCAATAAATAATATACGTTGACTAAAATATTTTAGTAGCAAAAACTTGAACCAATAGCGACCAAAATAATTTTTAGTAGCCAAAAATTGAACTTTTGGTGACTAAATCGCTTTTAGTCTTCAAATTTGGTTGCTAAAAGTGTAAATTGTTGTAGTTAGAGTCTTATATTAAACTATTAGGGTGTTATGTTAAAATATGCATGGATCTTTAATAATATATATGCAAAACCTCAGGAGAGGTGAGTGAAAATTTTCATTTAAATAGCTTATTAGTTCAAAAGGATAATATGGCCATTTTGAATAGAAAAGTAACGACATTTGTGCTAAATTAATAAATTGGAGGAATCTTGATATTACCAGCAAAAGTAAGGGAAGTTTCTGTAATTATTGAAACCACAAGAGAGGTTCATGTATTTGTCAGAAACCTTAGGGGAAGTAAGTGTAATTTACCCTTTTAAATATATATACATTTGGTCAAAATTCACTTTGCACCCTGTGGTATTGCTTCAAAGCACTTTATCCTCTTGTGTTTTAAAAATATGCAAATGTCCCACATGATTTTGGACTAAAATGCACAATTAACATTATTAACGGAAAAATGCAAAAAGACTTCTTTACCCTCACTTTTATAAGTGTATTTCCCCTTTCTTCTTCTATTAACAAAAAAAAAATACAATCACCATTTATGTATTCAACCCAAGCACCACCATCAATTTTCATGGAAATCTTATTGCATTTTTGTATTTAATTGAATAAAAATTATTTATGTATTGAATTTTAATGGAAGCAACATCAAAATTTAAACTATAAATATATACATGCACACATCTATATATACATATACAAAGTTATAGATATAAATGTATATATATCTATTTATGAAAAGTAACTGGTGAAAGATTTATTGTTGGTAGTGACGAAGGTTTTAATTATTATAAAGAATTTGCGAACCAATGGGGCTGCAAATCAGTGGAGGGGAGGTCTTGTTCAATTGAATCTTTAAATCTATCTAATGTCTCTCTAGAATAGGTGCAATATCACTTCTCACTTACCACCATTAACTCAATATTGCAACCGTTGATGATTTATCATCCAAGTCTTCATTCTGTTGACGCAAATAAACAAAAATTCAATATGAACAAATCATGGATTTGGGATGGGGAGAGTTGGCAGCGATTAGTGTGGGGAAAAATGGTTGGATACGAGAGAGGGAGGGGGTTGGGGGAAGTGGATGTGGTTGTTGAGTGTAGGATTTGGGCTTGAGTTTTGAAGTAGGAAGAAGATGAAAAAAATGAGGAAAGGGCAAATTTGATCTTTTACAAAAAAAATTACTTTTTGTATCTACACCATATACCCTTTCTGTGTGCGAGGCAGGCTCGAAACAAAATCCATGGCGATATGCTCCCACTTCCATTCAGGTATAGGAAGAGGTTGAAGTAAACCAGCTGGGCGTTGATGCTCTGTTTTAATCTGCTGACATACCAAACACCTTGACACAAATTCTGCTATCTCTCTCTTCATATTTGGCCACCAATAACTTTCTCTTAAATTTCGATACATCTTTGTACTCCCCGAATGCATTGCATAAGGTGAATTATGGGCCTCATCTAATATCTCCCTTTTTATCTCGGGCTCATTTGGAATACATAACCGATTTTTAAACATCAACACACCATCTTCTTTAATAATAAAGTCTGACAGAGTACCATCTTTCACTCGAGCTCGGGTCTTCTCCAAAACTGAGTCTTTCCCTTGGGCTTCTCGAATGCGATCCACTAACAAAGGTCTCACTTTAATTGTAGCTAACAAGGATCCCGACTTCCCAACTGCTAGATCAACTCCAATAGATTTTATTTCATGTAAGAGACTAAATTGAATGCCCCGAATGTGAGTTAATTTCCCTGTAGATTTTCGGCTAAGAGCATCGGCCACCAAATTAGCTTTTCCTGGGTGATAATTAATGGTGCAGTCATAGTCCTTAATCAGTTCAACCCATCTCCTTTGCCTCAAATTTAAATCCCTCTGTGTGAATAAATATTTCAAACTCTTATGATCAGTATATATCTCACATTTTTCCCCATATAAATAATGCCTCCACAACTTTAAAGCAAAAACAACCGCTGCGAGCTCTAAATCATGGGTGGGATAATTGCGTTCATGGTTCTTCAATTGTCTAGGTGCATAGGCCACTACCTTTCCATGTTGCATCAACACACAACCGAGCCCTTGATGAGAGGCATCACTATAAACAATAAATCCTTCACCACTTAACGGAATAGTAAGCACTGGGGCAGAAGTTAATCGCTTCTTTAATTCTTGAAAACTCTTTTCACAATTCTCCGTCCACTCAAATTTGGTATTCATACGGGTCAAATGTGTTAATGGTGCCGTAATCAATGAAAACACCTCTACAAATCTACGGTAGTAGCCTGCCAACCCTAAAACGCTCCTCACCTCGATCACGTTAGTAGGACGATCCCAATTCACCACAGCCTCTATTTTCTTCGGATCCACAAAAATACCTTCACCCGAAATCACATGCCCCAAAAATACGACACGATCTAACCAAAACTCACATTTGCTAAACTTCGCATACAACTTCTTTCCTCGTAAAGTTTGCAATACCACCCGCAAGTGTTGTTGATGATCCTCTTGACTCCTGGAATAAACAAGTATGTCATCAATAAATACAATCACAAATTGGTCAAGGTATGGTTGGAACACTCTATTCATAAGGTCCATAAATGCGGTGGGGGCATTAGTTAGACCAAAAGGCATAACAAGAAATTCATAATGGCCGTAGCGAGTTCGAAAAGCAGTTTTCGGTATGTCTTCTTCCTTAATCTTAAGTTGGTGATACCCTGATCTGAGATCGATTTTGGAGAACACACATGCTCCCCGAAGTTGATCAAACAAATCATCTATACGAGGCAAAGGATACTTATTACGCACTGTGACCTTATTCAACTGCCGATAGTCAATGCACAATCTCATGGTGCCATCTTTTTTCTTCACAAATAACACAGGTGATCCCCAAGGCGAGACACTTGGCCTAATGAAGCCTTTATCCAATAATTCTTGCAATTGTATCTTAAGCTCCTTAAGTTCCATTGGGGCCATACGATAAGGTGCACTAGAAATTGGGGCAGTTCCAGGAATTAAGTCAATAGCAAACTCAATTTCTCGATCTGGGGGTAATCCAGGTAGTTCATCAGGAAAAACATCTATGAAGTCACACACAATTGGTATATCCTCCAATCTTGGACCACTCAATTCGGAGTCAATCACATAGGCTAAGTATCCTTGGCACCCCTTCTTAAGCATTTTTCTAGCGGTAATAGCAGAAATAACATAAGATGGGGACGCACATCGATCTCCACAAAATCTAAATTCAGGTTCCCCAAAATTGGAAAATACTACCTCTTTTCTATAACAATCCACCGAAGCATGGTAAGAAGCCAACCAATCCATTCCCAAAATCAAATCAAAATCAAGCATCTCTAAAGGCAATAAATCCGCTACCATCTCCCTATCTCCCAACTGTAATACATAACCTCGATATACCTCCTCAATTATAACACAATCCCCAATAGGAGTAGTAATGAATAAGCAATAGCCTAGAGGTTCAATAGGTTTATCAGCATGCAAAGAAAATGATAGAGATACAAAAGAATGTGTAGAACCCGGATCAATAAGTACATGTGCCTCCTTATTGAACACATAAATAATACCTGTTACCACCTCCGGATTAGCCTGAGCATCCCGCTGAGTCAAAGCAAAAACTCTCCCCTGCGAGGTTTGTTTATCGGATTAAACACCTCCTTTATTCTGCTTGCCAAACCTAGTCCTAACCTGACCTCCTCCTCGGCCTCCCCCTCGGCCGGCACCTGAAATTTTATTACTACCAACTCCAGTACTAGCAGATGAAGCGGTTCGTGTGCAATCTCTAGCCAAATGTCTGGGTTGTCCGCAATTGAAGCAAGCTCATGTATCTCCCAAATTAGTCATTTTAGGAACTGTGCAATCTTTCACCAAATGACCCTTCTGGCCACAACGAAAACACAAGCCGGTACCAGCATGACAAACACCTGTATGTGCCCACCCACATTGCTTGCAAACACTTCGAGTAAATTGAGATGATGTCCCATTAGACTGTCCATGACGTTGATTAGAAATGCTTTGGGTTGGGGTGGGATGCTCTCTATTTTTTTGATATGCACTAGAGCTCTTGACTGAACCATAACCATGACCACCTCTCTTTGATGGTCTATTAGATGTGTTCTCATGATGGGATGAACTAAGGTGGCGCTTCTTCTGTTGTTCTGCTAACTTCATTTCTATGACATCTTTCTCAGCTGTTAAGGCTTTATCAACCAAGGTCGAATAGTTAGTTATTCCCAATACTCGGATACGAGATTTGATGTCCAAATCCAACCCATCTGTAAAACGACGACATTTGACCTCCTCATCATCCACAAACGAAGGGGCAAAACGAGATAAAGAAATGAACTTAGCTTCATACTAAGCTACAGTCAAATCCCCTTGCTCTAGCCGAAGGAACTCTCTCTCTTTTTCATACCGATAGGTAGCTGGAAAGTACTTGTCATTGAAAACCTTAGTGAATTGGTTCCAGGTCAATCCTCTGGTGCCACTTGCCGTAAGTAGGCGTTGCGTGGCCTCCCACCAATATTCAGCCTCCTCCACTAGCATAAAACTAGCAAGTGCAACTTGCTGCTCGTCTGATACTTCCATCATAGAAAATATCTGCTCTACCCTCCTTAACCAGGCCTCTGCCTCCATAGGATTGGGCGATCCAGAAAATGATGGGGCCTCCAACTTCTTGAACCTCTCAATTGCGGTGAGGCGGTTCTCTGTAGGTTGCACAAATGGCCTAGACTGTGCTGCATTCTGTTGTTCAAGGATGCGAGTTTGCCTCTCTGCTAGGCTAGCCATTGACTCTAAAAGGCGCTGCACACTAGGGTCTAAAAATGCTGGAGCTGCGTTAGCCCTTGGTGGTACAACTCTATCTGAATGTCCCACTTCTGGATTGACACTTGACTCTTGAGTTTGCTCATTATGCGATTCATGTTCAATCTCTTCTTCCTGAACCCGAGGTGGAACTTCATTTCCAACACTAAGATGTGGCTCTCGCTCAGCCTCAAATACTTCCATAAGGGGGCGACTCTTATGAACTTTTCGCCTTGCCATACGCGCCTGTATAACAAGACAATTAAAACTTAGAATACTAGATCGCTATTAAACATCATCACTAATCGAATTACTAACTACAATACCCTATCAACTTTGATTCTAAAGTAACTAGTCTACAGATTCATAACCTAATGCTCTGATACCAAAAATGTAACGACCCAATCTTGGCAAGGCAAAACCCCGCCAAGAGGGTGCACCTCAAATGCTCTAGCACCTTTACACCACAATTCCTGTATAATTCTTACATCACATCACCACATCACCAAAAGTGCATAAGACCTTTCAATTGCCAAACATATATGAGATGATCTATTCAAAGACAAAAAAAGTATTATCATGCTACAAGATAGTTCCCAAGCATTTCCTCCAAAAAATATAATACATACTAATCACGAATCCATCAATACATCCAACTTCATAAGCAATATTTACAATCAACCTCCTTCATAAAAAAAAAGGGTAAACTTAGATCCTAGAATGACCCTAAGCAAAACCTCAACCACAAGATGCCCACCTTTGATCCTTCAAAAAAAATTCTAGTCTTCCAAGTTGAGGCGAGCCACACAAAAGTCTATGAATCTGAAAAAAAATTATTTAAAAGAATGAGCTAAAGTCCAATGAGTATACCAATACCATGGAGTTATAAAACTTGCTCCTACCAATAGGGTTCAAAATAAAGATAATAAACATAAGAGCTTAATTGGACTTAAATTTATACAAAATAAAAATAAAAATGATGAAATACAATTTTCATAAAACGTTATCAAGATTTTTCCAAGGAATCTCATAAGGCAGAAAAAAAATACATTTGGATAATGAAAGTAAACAAAAATATAACTTTTCAATACATTAAGATTTCCTGTCCATCATACAATCCACTACATAGCCTTAGGGTCGCGTTACCTCGCGACTTAGGTGGTGACGGTACCGTTACCCAAAACATAACCATAGGAACATAGCTCATGTCATCGTAGCACTTCAATTCTTGTTTCAATGTTTCGGTCCCCGGGACCCCTTATACATACAACGACCCTTATGGTCCTTAAAACATTTCGGTCCCCAGGACCCCAAAGCATTTTGGCCCTCGTGGCCCCAAAGGCTATATTCGGTTACAACAATGATTCATCCCCCCTTTTCCCATCACCCCCTTTGACCCCCTCTCTCTCTCATTGGTTGCTTTTTCTTTTTCTTTTTCTTTTTCTTTTTTTTCCTGCTCCTCCAATCACTCCCTGACACATGGCAAAGGGGGTGAGGGGGTGACCCCCAAAAGGGGGTGTCAAGTATTATTCATTCGGTTATATGATCAATAAAACAAATACCCTCACATAACATTTCACTATCATTCAATCATCATCATCATAAAATTTGAAAGACTCAACTTAAATAAATTCTCATAAAAAAATTTAATGCTTCATTATACAAATGAAATCATATCTTTATTAAAACTCAACCCTTGGCCTCAATAAATTTATAGATTTTCTTTTTATACATATATCATGATGAAATGTATCATTCACTTCCTTTAATTCAAAAATTATTTTCAAACTTTGTAATAAAGATAGAGGTAAGGTAATTTCCATGGTAAGTATATTCACCTCCAAAAATAGCAAAAGTGTATATTTGAAACTCTACAAACTAATTTCCAAGAGGTGTAGAGATGCCTTCCTCCAATCCTAACAATTAGTAAATAGGATCTAAAATTAGGAAAAGCTTTCAATGAAAATTACAACATCTACAAAAATGATCCTAAATAAAATTATGCTAAGGAATGACAAGCTAAAGAACTCCTCCAACTTCAAGTCACCCAAACAAATAACTTATCCAATCTCCACAACACCCATCCTTTGAACATCTTTGAGTTAGTAACTTTTTAAATATCCAATCAATTTATATGCACAATACCACCATCAATTAACTACAAAAGTCAAAAATCAACATTTTTGTATAAACTCAACAACTTAAGTAAAATATCTTCAATCACTTATAAAATTCCTCCGTAGAACATAGAGATACCCTATCCACCATTTATCAAATCAATTTCAACATATAAATTCCCTAACACCAAAATCCCCAATTTTTACATCACATTCAAACCCTAGATTAACCCAAAATCTTAATCTCCAAACAACAATCAAATTGATCTTTTTTTTTTAACATGTAAAACATTCATAGAAACTAATTGAGAGTATAAAATTCAACAATCAAACCCCAAATCATAATAGATCTAAAATACAAAAATTTCATCATCTCTAACTCAAAATATGTAAAACCTTAAACTAAACTTTTAGAGAAAGATTCTTACCAATTACAAGCCTCTAATCCATCAAGAAAATAAACCCCATGCTTTGATTCTTCAAAAGATTAAGAAAAATCTAGAGTTGGTGCTTCTATTGTGTTATTTTCGAATGGATTTAAGGAGTGGCCGACTGGACCCTTTTTCCGGCGAGATAAGGTGGCCGGCGGTGGTGGAGATGGTGGGTTAAGGTGGTGGTGTAAGGGTGGAGCAAAGGTGTGGTGTTTGGCCTCCAAGAAAGTAAAGGAAAATGAGAGAGAAAGTAGAGAGAAGTTAGAGAATGAAGAATGAAGACAATGAAGAAAAAAAATCTGCACTTCTATTTTTTTTTTTTTTGTGTTGAAATGGGGTGTTTGGTCACACCTACCATCAAGTTTGGAGTTGGGTTTAGATATCCTAAATGGAGTTTAACATAGGAGTGTGTTTGGCTCTAGGTGAAATGTTGGGAATGTTATATCACCGATTAACCCTAATTTATTTTTTCTAAACGTTAAAATAATAATAATAATAATAAATAATAAATAAATAGAATACTAAAATATTACAATTAACATTCACTTTTTCTTATTTATTTCACATCTTACATCTTTTTGTTCTCGTCATTTATAAATAATTATCTGTAAGGGAAAATTTTATTTTACATCCTTGTGACCTATGGTTCAATTATAGTCATAAAACTCCTCTAACAGCATAAGATCCTTCTTTCCCAATACCTCTGTTTCTCTGTTCAAAACATTTAATAATTGTCAATATTTTGAGACAACACGGTAGAGATTTGAAAACAAATGAAAATTGGACTATTTGTTTCCTAACTAATGTTCAGCTTTTCTATAAATTAAATCTAGTCAATTACATTCAAGCAATTCAAAACTAACTAAATCTTATATTCTTGTACGGGAAAGAAATAAACCTTCTCGTATAATCCTGTTGATCAAGTCTGCGCTCCTCCGTACGACGTCGTTCTACTACCTGAAAATACAAACGTGAGCTGGTCGGCGGGTATGCGCCGGAAACCTCTCCGATGCCTAAGTTAGCAAACTAGACAAATAGACAAAAGCTCCGTGTATTTGGGAATCAAAGTTACGTTACCTCTCCATAGGTGATGTTTGTGAGCTTTTATAGGTTCCGCGTGGCACAATCCAAGTAGGACTCTTACTCCTCCATGCAGAGTCCTCCTAGGATTCATACTCCTGAAGGATAATGCTTATCCTCCAACACCCCCCTCACTGCTTAAACCAAGTGAGATGGTTTTACCACGGCCGAACTACCATACGACCGAAATAACATGACCATGCTATGCCAGCAACCATGACCGAGCTCCAACTAGCCTGGTCCTTTACTCCGCAGTTTGTACCTCGGTTTCCCTGCCGAGACCGAGCTAACCATAATAAACTAGGACCGAGCCAATTTAAGAGTGAGGCCTGCTATGTCTCCATCATGCCTTGGTTCTAAATAGTGCGGCCGAGCTAACTGCGCCTATTCTGCCATGGTGACCGAGATAACTGCATCGGGTTATGACCGAGATAACTTTGTGCGACGACCGAGCTTACCATTAGCTCTTCGGGACCGGAGTAACTTCAAGGTTCTCCCTAGACCGGTCTAACTCTATGGCCCTTTTACTCAGACCTTCATATTGCGGCCCAAAACGGCCCATTATCCAGCTCAGCCCAATTTCCATATAAATTACCCTTACAATTTATAGCGATCCCGGGTTTTACCCCTTGTTGTACAGTGGTCCGGACTTGAGTCCGTGGACATTAGCAGTTGATTATTATCTTGTTTGCATCCTTTCCTACTTTGTATTTGGGTTATAGGATGTGTTGGGCAGGTCTGTTACAGGTTGGTTGTGTCTGGGAGCCAAGTGTTGCTGTCCAGAATTTTGGGCCTTCGCTCGAGCGAGGGTTTGGTCGCTCGAGCGAGAGGTATGTTTTGTGTCTGGTGGGTCGAGCCAGAGTGACTTCGCTCGAGCGAGCGATTGCGTCTGGTTCAGATGCTGAGAGTTGCATTTTTTGGCTCGAGCGAGCTTTCTTCGCTCGAGCGATCTGGTTTGTCTTCACTCGAGCGAGCGTTCCGTCGCTCGAGCGTACGTCTGGTTGCAGACCTGATGGTTCGAGTTTTTGGCTCGAGCGAGCTTTTCTTCGCTCGAGCGAGCTTGTAAGTTTTTGGCTCGAGCGAGACCTTTTTGGCTCGAGCGAGAGTTTCTGTGTCTGGTCGCTCGAGCGACCAAGTCTTCGCTCGAGCGAGCCTGTTTATATCAGTTAGCAGCAGCCGAGATGAACTTCACTTTTTCAAAACTTTTTCATCTTCAAACCCTAGATCTGAGACCCTCTCTCTCTAGACTTGTCTTCTCTCTAAGAAATCATCTCCTTCTAGTGTGAATCTACCCTAAGTGCTTTGTTAAAAAGGTAGAGGGTGACTTGGGCTTCGATTTAATCTGAAAATATTTGGATTTGGAGCACATTGGTCGTTGGGTCTTCATCTCCTTTTGAGCTCAAACTTTGAGGTAGGGATATCCTACTCCTCTTTATGGATTTTGTCTTTAAATTTTAGCATTTTGATATGTTGGGTGTTGTTGGGTAATTTTGAGAAACTTTGGGCCTTTTGTGTAATTTTACAAAAGTTGGGGTTTTATTTATAATGAACCTAGAGGCATGTTTGGTATAGAGACATGGAATAAATGCTGAAACATTGATGAAAATGGAACCGTAGGGTTGTTTTGTTAATTATGGGAATTTGCCCTAATTGTTTTAATTAATTAATGCATATAATTAATTAAAGAAAATGAGGAATTGAATTGGAAATGTTGAGGTTGGAAGTGTATGGGATTAAAGGGTGTAGTTGAATTACTTATCACTCACCGAATTGAAATGTTGATTTAATATCCATTTGTGCATTCATTTTCTGTTTAGAAATATCTGCTTTGGGCTATCGGTGGAGGATAGTCGTGATTGTTGTAGA
Source organism: Camellia granthamiana (assembly GCA_036172215.1). Taxonomy (NCBI): domain Eukaryota; kingdom Viridiplantae; phylum Streptophyta; class Magnoliopsida; order Ericales; family Theaceae; genus Camellia; species Camellia granthamiana. The sequence goes on along the minus strand of CM069908.1, from coordinate 95,999,838 downwards.
CAATGCATGAGGATTAGACAAACGAAAACTAATCAACGGAATGTGTCATAAGAGTGTGACGATTGTTAGAATACATTAATTTTATGTATTGATTGATTGTGTATAGAACCTATGTGTTTATATGCATTATGTGTGGAGGAGGAGATGGGGGATGTACTCCGCGGTTTAGGGGAAGATGGGGGATGTACCTCTAAACCGGATAGTGTTGGGAGGAGATGGGGGATGAACTCCGTAGATACAGCTCATATGCTTGTTTAGAGAAGTGAAGATACAGCTCATATGCTTATCTTTGAGAAGTATAGATACAGCTCATATGCTTGTCTAGAGAAGAGTAGATATAGCTCTTACGCTTATCTTCGGTTGTGTGATATAGTTCTTATACTTATCTGCTGAGGTGTTGATATAGCTCATATGCTTATCGGTTAATGTGATGACATAGCTAGTAAGCTTATTTATCGAAAATGGAAAATGAAAAGTAACATAGACTTGTAAGTCATGTAATTGAAATGTGATATATGTGGATGTATCAGTGTTGACCATCTATCAACTGCTAATCTTTTAGTCATTGTTCATAGTTGGTTTAGTAAATTTCTACTGGGCTGTGGCTCACCCTATATGGGAACATCATTTTCAGGTACAAGTAGCATGCCACCTCCAAGGACATAGCTTGGGAGGCTAGAGGCGGGCAGATCTTTTGTTGTCTTTCTTTTGATGTATTAGATGTGAATTCAAGCCAAGGGCTTAATGTGTAAATGAGTTAGCACTCTCTTTTGTAGCCAAGTGTTAACTTGGAAAGCTGTAAGCCCTTAGGGCATTTGCTTTTGTTGTTAACATGTAATACCTTTTGTAATGAAACTATGATGAATAGATGAATATTGGTCTTTTGTATATCAATGCATGCTTATATTGATGGATTTAATGTTGTTATTTTGAGGGCGTTACAACTTGGTATCAGAGCGTACCGGGTTCGAATACTTTGGGTACGTGGGAAGTGATTAGGATCACAATGGGTTTGTCTCGCTTGATAGAGACTTAGGTGTAGTGTCTTATGCCATGTGTTTAATTGATAACATGCTTATGTGATTATTTGGGTATGTGATTTAATTTCTAGGATGTTGATTGGATCCTTGGGTTTCTGGGAGTCTTGTTGGAAAAGCACTTGATCAATGTTGTTTCTAACCAGAACTCTAGTAACGCTACGGGACTATCATTATCCGGAAATGAAATTCGTAAGTGCTTATGTGTTTATGTGCTTACGTGGAATGAATTACAGTTGTCCATGCATTAGGACGTGAGTGTTTAGTTTCGGCACATTTACGAATGTGCTAATGTTCTTCGTTTCCTTTATTGGGATGTCAAGACGAGGAAGAGGTGGTAGGCATGGTAGGCCTAGGCAACAAGAAGTGCCTATACCGGATGAGGTACCGGCAGTACAAGAGGGAGTTGGTCAGGCCAATGTGGCCGAGCCATCGGGTCAGCAGGCTATGAGTGCCTTGGCCCGAGAGATAGCGGGAGCTTTGGGTATTCTCAGGGCTGGAAATCAGGCAGTTGAGGCAGGACCTTCTTTCTTGAAGAGGGAGTTCTTCCGGTCTAACCCGGAGGAGTTTGTTGGGGATCCAAAGGAACCACTGAAGGCAGACGAGTGGTTGGAACAAATGAGTAAGACGTTCGAGATGCTTGGCATCGAGGACAGAGCACTGAAAGTGACCTTGGCATCCTTCCAGCTGAAGGGAGACGCGGGTCAATGGTGGAAGTATGAGAAAGTCCGTGTTGGTGGTACTTGGGAGGCATTTGTAAATGCTTTTCAGGAGAGGTTCTTATCTGCAGTTGCTAGGGAGAAGCTGAGAGATCAGTTTAGCCGGCTTAATCAGCAGGGTTTGTTTGTGGCCGAGTTTGAGGCTACGTTTACTAGCTTGTCCAGGTTTGCACCTGAACTCGTGGCGTCCGAGGAGCGCCGTTGCTACGAGTTTGAGCGGAAGTTGAGGCGTGGCCTCAAGTTGAGGGTTGGTGGTTCTTATATTCGAAAGTATAGACATTTGGTGGATGTTGCAGCTCATATGGAGCTTATGATGCAAGAGGAGGATGAGGAGAAACATAGAGGCTCCAAGAGGGGCCAAGATGGCCAGAGTGATGGTAGGAGACAGAGGGGTTATAACCCTCAGCAGTCTCAGGGTGGTGTGGCTAGGTCGACTTTCCTAGTACCGAGTGCAGGCTCCGGGAGGGGCAATCAGGGGGAGTTCACCTGTTACAAGTGTGGCCAGCCGGGTCACAAGGTTTCGGTTTGCCCGCAGAAGGGCGAGGGTCAGAGAGCTGCTTCTTCGTCAGCTAGACCGCAGAGTCAGAGTTTGGGCAGGGGGCAGCCCTTGTCTTGTTATCAGTGTGGACAGCCTGGGCACCTGAAGAGGTTTTGCCCACAGTTGAGTGCCACTTCAGGAGCGTCCGGTTCTAGACAGACGCAGGGATTTCAACCAGCTCAGTCTGTGCAGGCCTCGAGGGCCAATCCCGAGGCTTCGTCGTCCCAGTCAGTACAGCAGTCTTATGCTCCTAGAGGTGAGCAGGTCGATCAGGGGCCTACAGGGCGCGTGTATGCTGTTACCGTGCAGGACCTAGTACCGGCTCCATCAGTAGTGAGAGGTACCTTTCTGTTTTGCAACTCGGTTGCTAGTGTGTTGATTGATACGGGTGCATCTCATTCTTTTGTATCTGCTGCATTTGCATCTATGTTGGAGTTGGAGTTGGCACTATTAGCATCTCCTATTTGTGTTGTGTCACCTATTGGGGGTGAGTTGATCTTGAAACACGGATGTAGAGGTTGTGATATAGAGGTCGCCGACCATAGGCTTCCGTTTCCATTTGTAGTTATGCCCATGAAGGCCTTTGATGTTATTTTGGGTATGGACTGGTTATCGTCATACCGGGCAGTTATTGATTGCTACCGCCAGAGGGTTACTTGTTGTACCGTGAGCGGGAAGTGTTTCCATTTCTTGGGAGACCGGGTTGGTAGTGTTGTGCCACCAGGGTATGATCCGCGAGGGCGGAGTGAGCTTAGTGGTTTACTTGCTAGCTTTGAGAGTGGTGAGTGTGATGAGACCCAGGTTGTGTTGCCGAGGGTAGTTTGTGAGTACTCGGACGTCTTTCCAGAAGACCTCGTTAGTTTGCCACCTCACCGGGAGATTGAGTTCTCTATTGATTTAGTGCCCAGCACGGCGCCGATTTCTATGGCACCTTACCGTTTTGCTCCAGTAGAGTTGGTTGAGTTGAAAGTTCAACTCCAGGAGTTGCTAGATAAGGATTTTGTTCGCCCTAGTGTTTCGCCGTGGGGAGCACCGGCCTTCTTTGCTAAAAAGAAAGACGGTGCCTTGAGATTGTGTATCGACTACCGGAAGTTGAATCGGGCTACGGTTAAGAATAAGTACCCTATGCCCCGTATAGATGATTTGTTTGACCAGTTGAAGGGTTCCCGTTGTTTCTCTAAGATAGACTTGAGATCGGGTTACCACCAGCTGAGGGTCAGGGAGGAGGACATTCCGAAGACGGCATTCCGTACGCGGTATGGCCATTATGAGTTTCTGGTAATGCCGTTTGGGCTTACCAACACACAGGCAGTCTTTATGGACTTGATGAACCGGATCTTCCGGGAATTCTTGGATCGTTTTGTAGTCGTTTTTGTGGACGACATTCTTATCTATTCACCTTCAGAGGAGGAGCACGAGGAACACTTGAGAGTGGTGCTTGAGTTGCTTAGAGCCCATAGGCTATATGCCAAGTTTGGGAAGTGTGAGTTCTGGCTAGGAGAAGTCAAGTTCTTAGGCCATGTGGTTTCCGGGGAAGGGGTGTCTGTTGATACATCCAAGACTGAGGCAGTGCAAGGTTGGGCACAGCCTAAGAGTGTGTTCGAGATCCGCAGTTTTCTGGGATTAGCTGGGTATTACCGTCGGTTTGTGAAAGATTTCTCCAGGTTAGCTTCACCGTTGACTAGATTGACTCGGAAGGGAGTCAAATTTGTATGGAGTGAGACTTGTGAAAAGTCGTTTCAGGAGCTGAAAGTTAGATTGACCACCGCCCCAATCTTGATTATTCCGGAGAGAGGGTTGGGTTATGCAGTCTATTGTGATGCCTCACGAGAGGGTTTGGGTTGTGTATTGATGCAAGAGGGGAAAGTGGTAGCTTATGGCTCACGTCGGTTGAAAATTCACGAGAAGAATTACCCTACACATGACCTAGAGTTAGCAGCCGTGATCTTTGCCTTGAAAATCTAGAGGCACTACCTTTATAGTGAGAGATTCGAGGTGTTCTCGGATCATAAGAGTCTGAAATATCTGTTTTCACAGAAAGACTTGAACTTGAGGCAAAGGAGGTGGATGGAGTTTATTGAGGATTATGACTTCGAGTTGCATTATCATCCGGGGAAGGCCAATGTTGTGGCCGATGCCCTTCGCAGGAAATCCGTTAGTGATGTAGCTAGTATAGCCATCCGAGAGTGGGAGATGTTGGGGGCACTTGGCGAGTTTGATTTGCTTCTGGGCGAATCTGTTGAGGCTGCGGCCTTGTTTTCTGTTATTGCGCAGCCTACACTTGTGACACGAGTGTTAGAGGCACAGGGAGGTGACCTTGAGGTAGAATCCCTCCGAGAGAGGATCTCCAGTGGGAAGGTTGAGAAGGGTTTGACAGAGTATCCCGACCAGAGTGTGAGATACCGAGACCGTTTGTTTGTGCCGGAGTCTTGCCGAGAGGAGGTACTCCGAGAGTTTCATCATTCGCGCCTTGCGGTGCATCCGGGAGGTACTAAGACCAGGATTTGGGTCGCCAGTTTTGGTGGCGGGGTATGAAGAGAGATGTGGCAGTTTTCGTGTCTAAGTGCCTTACTTGTCAGCAAGTGAAGGCCGAGCATCAGAGCCAACGGGTTTGTTGCAACCCTTGCCTATTGCCGAGTGGAAGTGGGAGCATGTCACTATGGATTTCGTTGTAGGTCTTCCGAGGACTCAGTGGGGTAGTGATGCTATTTGGGTGGTTGTAGACCGGTTGACTAAGTCGGCACACTTCATTCCTATGCGCGTGAGAGATTCGATAGATCATCTTGCCGACTTGTATATTCGGGACATAGTGAGGTTGCACGGGGTCCCAGTGACGATCGTCTCAGATAGAGATCCTCGTTTTACTGCTAGATTGTGGCAGAGTTTGCAGAATGCCTTGGGCACTAAGTTGACCTTTAGTACAGCGTATCATCCTCAGACTGATGGGCAGTCTGAGCGTACCATTCAGATCCTTGAGGATATGCTTCGGGGTTGTGTCCTTGATTTCAGTGGGACGTGGGAGAGGCACTTACCATTGGTGGAGTTCGCCTACAACAACAGTTTTCAGTCTAGTATCGGTATGGCACCGTTTGAGGCCTTGTATGGCCGACCGTGTAGGTCTCCAGTTTGTTGGGCCGAGGTGGGTGATGCACCTTTGTTAGGTTCGGAATTGGTGAGGGAAACGACAGAGAAGGTTGAGCTTATCCGTAGGAGGCTTGTTACAGCCCAGAGTCGTCAGAAATCTTATGCCGACCGTAGGAGGAGACCTTTGGTGTTTGAGGTGGGTGATCATGTCTTTCTGAAGATATCACCTAGGTGGGGACTGATGAGGTTTGGGAAGAGTGGGAAATTATCCCCTCGGTTTATTGGTCCTTTCGAGATCCTTGAGAGGATTGGCGAGGTTGCTTATCGTTTAGCTTTGCCGCCACAGTTGTCCGGAGTGCATGACGTGTTTCATGTGAGTATGCTTCGGAAGTATGAGCCGGATCCATCACATGTGTTGGATTGGACTGACTTAGAGGTAGATGAGGATGCCTCGTATGAGGAGAGATCGGTTCGGGTCTTGGATAGGCGGGATCAAGTCCTGCGTGGCAAGACCATTCCTTTGGTAAAGGTTTTGTGGAAACATCACGGAGTGGAAGAGGCCACTTGGGAACGTGAGTTGGAGGTTCGAGAGAAATATCCGGACCTATTTGTGGACGTTTGAACATATGTTATATATATTGTTGTATTGTTGAACTTTAAGACCGTTAAATATGTCTTAAGTTGTAAAACATGGCGCATGTTTTGGTTAATGATAATAGTTGGGAACTTGCCTCAAATGGAAGTCTGTATAACGTTGCATATGTTGATTATATAGTAGAACTGGAAATGTATCATGATTATTGCTTATAATATGAATTGTGAACCATGTGTGTTGGAAATGGTTGAAATGGAAAGAAAATGCATGTTGAAACATATGTATTGTGAAATGCCTCTTGATAAGGGATAGGATGACCGGTAATGGGTCAAGTTGTTTAATGTTGAAATGTGACATTGTTTAAAATGGAGAAAAACCTGTTTTCAAAAAAAAAAAAAAAAAAAAAAAAAAAACTTGCACTTAATTTCGGGGACGAAATTCTTTCAGGGGGGGAGGTTATAGCGATCCCGGGTTTTACCCCTTGTTGTACAGTGGTCCGGACTTGAGTCCGTGGACATTAGCAGTTGATTATTATCTTGTTTGCATCCTTTCCTACTTTGTATTTGGGTTATAGGATGTGTTGGGCAGGTCTGTTACAGGTTGGTTGTGTCTGGGAGCCAAGTGTTGCTGTCCAGAATTTTGGGCCTTCGCTCGAGCGAGGGTTTGGTCGCTCGAGCGAGAGGTATGTTTTGTGTCTGGTGGGTCGAGCCAGAGTGACTTCGCTCGAGCGAGCGATTGCGTCTGGTTCAGATGCTGAGAGTTGCATTTTTTGGCTCGAGCGAGCTTTCTTCGCTCGAGCGATCTGGTTTGTCTTCACTCGAGCGAGCGTTCCGTCGCTCGAGCGTGCGTCTAGTTGCAGACCTGATGGTTCAAGTTTTTGGCTCGAGCGAGCTTTTCTTCGCTCGAGCGAGCTTGTAAGTTTTTGGCTCGAGCGAGACCTTTTTGGCTCGAGCGAGAGTTTCTGTGTCTGGTCGCTCGAGCGACCAAGTCTTCGCTCGAGCGAGCCTGTTTATATCAGTTAGCAGCAGCCGAGATGAACTTCACTTTTTCAAAACTTTTTCATCTTCAAACCCTAGATCTGAGACCCTCTCTCTCTAGACTTGTCTTCTCTCTAAGAAATCATCTCCTTCTAGTGTGAATCTACCCTAAGTGCTTTGTTAAAAAGGTAGAGGGTGACTTGGGCTTCGATTTAATCTGAAAATATTTGGATTTGGAGCACATTGGTCGTTGGGTCTTCATCTCCTTTTGAGCTCAAACTTTGAGGTAGGGATATCCTACTCCTCTTTATGGATTTTGTCTTTAAATTTTAGCATTTTGATATGTTGGGTGTTGTTGGGTAATTTTGAGAAACTTTGGGCCTTTTGTGTAATTTTACAAAAGTTGGGGTTTTATTTATAATGAACCTAGAGGCATGTTTGGTATAGAGACATGGAATAAATGCTGAAACATTGATGAAAATGGAACCGTAGGGTTGTTTTGTTAATTATGGGAATTTGCCCTAATTGTTTTAATTAATTAATGCATATAATTAATTAAAGAAAATGAGGAATTGAATTGGAAATGTTGAGGTTGGAAGTGTATGGGATTAAAGGGTGTAGTTGAATTACTTATCACTCACCGAATTGAAATGTTGATTTAATATCCATTTGTGCATTCATTTTCTGTTTAGAAATATCTGCTTTGGGCTATCGGTGGAGGATAGTCGTGATTGTTGTAGACAATGCATGAGGATTAGACAAACGAAAACTAATCAACGGAATGTGTCATAAGAGTGTGACGATTGTTAGAATACATTAATTTTATGTATTGATTGATTGTGTATAGAACCTATGTGTTTATATGCATTATGTGTGGAGGAGGAGATGGGGGATGTACTCCGCGGTTTAGGGGAAGATGGGGGATGTACCTCTAAACCGGATAGTGTTGGGAGGAGATGGGGGATGAACTCCGTAGATACAGCTCATATGCTTGTTTAGAGAAGTGAAGATACAGCTCATATGCTTATCTTTGAGAAGTATAGATACAGCTCATATGCTTGTCTAGAGAAGAGTAGATATAGCTCTTACGCTTATCTTCGGTTGTGTGATATAGTTCTTATACTTATCTGCTGAGGTGTTGATATAGCTCATATGCTTATCGGTTAATGTGATGACATAGCTAGTAAGCTTATTTATCGAAAATGGAAAATGAAAAGTAACATAGACTTGTAAGTCATGTAATTGAAATGTGATATATGTGGATGTATCAGTGTTGACCATCTATCAGCTGCTAATCTTTTAGTCATTGTTCATAGTTGGTTTAGTATATTTCTACTGGGCTGTGGCTCACCCTATATGGGAACATCATTTTCAGGTACAAGTAGCATGCCACCTCCAAGGACATAGCTTGGGAGGCTAGAGGCGGGCAGATCTTTTGTTGTCTTTCTTTTGATGTATTAGATGTGAATTCAAGCCAAGGGCTTAATGTGTAAATGAGTTAGCACTCTCTTTTGTAGCCAAGTGTTAACTTGGAAAGCTGTAAGCCCTTAGGGCATTTGCTTTTGTTGTTAACATGTAATACCTTTTGTAATGAAACTATGATGAATAGATGAATATTGGTCTTTTGTATATCAATGCATGCTTATATTGATGGATTTAATGTTGTTATTTTGAGGGCGTTACACAATTCTCAATGAATACTTCAATTGCAGCTGTAGTTGGACCAGGATTTGTAGCAATAGACATAACCATTTGAAGCACAGCAGGAGCTATAAAGCAACAAGCAGTGGCACTTCGAAATGACGCTGATTTGTCCACCTTCTACAAATGCAGCTTTGAAGGCTACCAGGACACCTTGTATGCCCATTCTCTCAGGCAGTTCTGTAAGGAATGCGATATCTACGGCACGGTGGACTTCATATTTGGAAATACAGCTGTTGTTTTACAAAACTGCAATATATATCCGCGGCTTCCCATATTAGGCCAGTTTAATACAATCACCGCACAAGGAAGGACAGACATAAACCAGAATACTGGTACTTGCCAGCAAACAATGGCACGACACAATCGTTCTTGGGCAGGCCGTGGAAGCTTTACTCAAGAACTGTTCATATGCAATCCTTCATGGATAGCTTGATTAATTGTAATAACCCTCACCACTGAATACCGATTTACTACCGAATACTGCTAAACTGAGACTGATTATGATGAGTAACGAATCAACTGAAATACTGAACTGATTGACTGAAAACTGGAACTGAATTGACTGAGTGTATATGTTATTTTGCATTCTATCTGTTTGACTATTTGATTATCTGTTTGTGTTTTTATGTTTAAACTGTTAATTGAATGCCTTATCGGCGGCCGAATCCGAAATCGATTGGTGTTTTGTGACCATCATAATTTATGTGATTTTATGGTATATTTATCTGAAATTTGATTTAGTATGATTAAATTAGACTAAATTAAGCCAAATTAATAGAGTTAGCTTAATTACCTTATTGCCATTGTGAGTGGGCCCTTTATTATAACATCTTTGAGCTTTATACACTCAAACTAAACAAATCCTTCAGCCATTTTTGAGCTCACCACTGAACATGAGAAAGGGAGTGTAAGAATAGTGAATTCAACTTAGAGATTGGGCTTGAATCTTGAGGAATTGGAACATAGGTTGCAAATTAAGCTTCCTCACCTTGTAATTGAAGTTCTAGGTAAGGAATTTAACCTCTCATTGTCGTGTTTAAGCTTGTTCATGCCTAGTTCATGTATCCTTAGTGATTTGAGCCTTGAATTGGTCCATATATGTCAAATTGGAGCCTAGCTCATGCATGCATGCCTTTAATTTGAAGTTTTGAAGTTGTCCTTCATGAAATGGTACATGCATATTCATAATTTTGCAATGGTCCATGTTTTCAACTTGTTTTTGGAACAATTGGCTCACTAGAGCATCAAATTGAAGCTTTGAAATGATTTGAATTCATGCATGTTTGCATGTTCTTCATGTTCATGAAAATGGGTTTGAAATTGGATTTAATTAACTCACAATTGGGCTTTGATTTCTCAAATTGAGCTTTGAAACTTATTGTATATTGAGTTTAGATGTGTTTTCCAGAAATTGGGCCCAAGAGGTCGAGTTTTGAGCTAAGGAATGCTTGGTTTGAGCTTGGGAGGCAAATCTGGAAATTCCAGAATTTGGCTTCTTCGCTCGAGCGAAGGATTCCACGCTCGAGCAACCATCATTTATTCTGAGCTCCGCTCGAGCGTAAATTGCAAGCTCTTAGAATCTTGGTGCACGCAGACGCATGCTCGAGCGAGAGAACCTACGCTCGAACGAGGACTGTGTCTTACGCTCGAGCAGGCGTCGAGCGAGCATTGAGCGGAGATTTCCAACATCCAGCACTTTTTGCATTTTTGCAGACCGCTCGAACGAGGAAGTCCACGCTCGAGCGACCTCACTGTTTTGACAAGCTCGCTCGAGCGAAGAAAGCCATGCTCGAGCGAGACCCCTGTTTTCTAAAAAATTCTGAAAATGTTTTCTAAGTGCATCTTTGCATCCTCATCCCATCCTAGGCATTCTTAGGCCTAGTTTAAGGCATCTTAATGAGGATATAGATGTAGAACCACACCGAGGCAAATTTAGGGATTAAGTTATTATCTTTCCCAACTGTGAAACTTAGTGTGTGTTCAATCTGTTAACTGTATAGGGTTGGCATTCCGAGGAGACGCTCTAGCTTACTGTAGCCCAGAACTCTGTGAGTAACAATTGTGTAAAGATATGTTCAAAATGATTATCTTCTGAATACTGAACTGAACTGTTTACTGAACTGATATTGTTTACCGAATGAATGTATGTCCTATATTCTGAACTGTACTATGGCATCCTTAGCACCTACTGTTTACTGTTACTGTTATAGAGATCTATGTCGGTTCCCTCGTGGAACCACTACTGTTTACTGATTGATGGCCATCATTACTGTTCGATCTTTGAGACCTACTACTTACTGTACTGTTATGCTAATGGATGTACCACATATAACTGATTGACTGAAAGACTGAAAGACCGAAATACTGATTTAATGAACTGTTTTCATTACTGTAAGGACATTCATTCTTAACCTCTTTACGCATTATGTTATTAACTGGGTTTTAGCTCACTGCTCATATATATATGTAGGTGTACAGGCACCAAACCGCAGCTAGGAACGTCGGGGTAAACTCCAGTTTTGTCAAGCCAACCACTGTGCCTCACTGCGAGGTTCCGAGCCTACCCAGCTATGGCTTAGGGGTGTTTTTATTTCCCCATCTGTCTTTGTACTGTTTTTGTAATACTGTATAGACCGTATTGTACTGTTTAATAGGGATTTGGTCCCTGCTCCGACTGGTTGTATATATTGTACATACTGTTTGTCTCTGACTGCATAAACGTATGAAAAATCTTTTTGGCATACAGACTGTCACAGCTCATTGGACATTGTTTATTTACTGTATTGGCTTCCGCCAAGCCCCTGTACTCTGTATTACTGTATTACTGTTAAGCAGGCCTTCGGTAATCTAGGATTACTGGTCGGTTACGGTGCTAAACCCATAGGGGCAGGTTTGGGTCGTGACATTAATCCAGCTGGTTGGGCTGCGTGGTTCGGGACTTTTGCGTTGGACACGTTGTATTATGCAGAATACAATAATAGAGGACCGGGATCGAGTACTGCCAACGGGGTTACTTGGCTTGGTTACCATGTGATAACCGCCACGGATGCAGTTAACTTCACTGTCCTCAACTTCATATCAGGAAATAGTTGGTTGCCTGCAACTTGAGTCCCTTACACCGCTAGTTTAACATGATCATTACAATTTGAGATGCCTTTTTTCTGTTCTTCTATATTGAAATTTAATTATGTTTGTATTTTCGAAATTACAATTAATTCATGATGTGTTACTTGGAAGTTCGAATTTAATTATTTGTTTTAATTTGAAACATTGTCTATTATTCAATATTTTATCATGTTATAAATGTGATAGTCGTGGTTGCCCTCCACTGGAATCAAGTTCTTAGCTAGATTAAGCAATTAGATCACACAAGGTAAGATGTAGCCAGTGGCGAAGCCATGAATTTAATATAGGGGGGGCACCCATTAATTACAATCTCAAATTTTTTCTTCCCCAATCAATAACAATAACATAATAATAATTTTTCGAACTAATGTTAAACATTAAAAATTAATATCCATTACAAAAAGTTTTAAATTTTAAACTTTTACAATTGACCCCGACGAGTTTTCATCTTTTGAAATCTTTCCATAATAGTATCATTGTCAATGCCATCAAAAATATCTCTCTCAATGTAGACAATCAAGCTATTATTCATCCATTCATCACCTATTCGTATTAAGTGAGAGAGCATTCATATTAGCAACATGCTCAATACCCAAAAAGCGCTCAATCACTTGGCCTTTTTTGTCAACATATCATATTACAACTGCCATTTGCTCCTTGATTGATATATCACGGGCTTCATCAATCAAAATAGAAAAAAGTGCATCACCAAGATCTCTAATAATCACATTGATAGTTTCAAATGCGGCCACATTTACAATGTCTTTTTGAATATCAGGAGATGTCAACTTGAGATTTTGTGGAGTATTTCTCAATGCAACCATTTTGACATCTTCATTATGATCAGCAAGAAACTTGAGAAGTTCAAGAAAATTTCCTTGGTTACTTGAATTTGTAGATTCATCATGCCCGCGAAACGCAAATCCTTGTCTTAGAAGAAATTTAGCGCAATCAACCGATCAATTCAAACAGGTTCGATACTCAATTCGAGCTTGATCAGATTGTTTGAAAAAAATCATTTCAATATGTTGGTTTTGGTTTAACAAGTCTTGACAGTTACTCGAAGCTTGATTATGAGCACTATTGAGACCTCCAATATGAGTCTGAATTTTTTCTTTTTTCTTCCAATTGGAGAAACCCTCACCAACAAAAGAATCACCACCAGCTTGATCTCCAATATCGGGTTTGAAAAGATAACACCATAAACAAAATGCTTCATCTTTTGCTACATTATACTCCAACCAATTAGGAAATTCACTAAACCAAGCCTGATTAAATCGCCGAAATTTTTGTCCAAATGATTTTTGTGGAAAATTATGATCACGAGGTTGACAAGGACCTTTTTGTAGATATGCCCTACGAATTCGATCTCGATCATTAGCATTATAGTCCATAATCCGAGGCCGTAGTCCTGGATCTGCAGGAAGGTCTACTAAGTTGATTTCTTTGCGACTTTGTTTTGTGGAAGAATAATTTTCATATTTTTCTTGAGAATGAGATGATTCCCACTTTGATTTTCTTTTGAAATATTTCTCCATGACTGTTTGAAAAAACTAAAAATCAAAATAAAAATTCATAATCAAAATCTCAAAACCCCCACAAATCAAAATCTTCAATTTTAATACAAATCGAAAAATTTAAATTAGCACAAATCACAACAAATCAAAATTTTTAATTTTAACACAAATTATAATAAATCAAAATCCCTAATTTAAATATTAATCACTGCAAATTAATATTTTTAATTTTAGCACAAATCAAATCCCTAATTTTAGCACATACAACAACAAACCAAAATCCCTAATTTTAATATAAATCACCACCAATTAAGATTCATAATTTTAGCATATCAAAATCTCTTATTTTAACATAAATAATAACAAATAAAAAAAATTTACAAATCAAAACTTAACAAATAATTATAAATTAATAATCATAATTTTTATTTAAAAGTTAAAAAAATAATAATAAAGTTACCTGTAAACAATGAAGAGAAGATACCAAGGTTGTAGTGTGGTCCCAAATCTGTGTTTTGTGATCCTAATTTGGTGAATCGCGAGTCGGTAAATTGCAAAACAACAAAGGGAGACAAAGAAGACAAAGAAAATATGAAAATACTTCACAAATACTGTGAATAAATAAAAAAATAAAGAATTTCATACACTTATAGGGTTTTAGAGTTTTAACCTTATTGTAATTGGAGTTATGTGTATTTACCTAAAAAAAAGTTGTGTATCAATATTTGATTTGGATTGGGATTCCTAAAAAAATAAATAAATAAATAATTAATAAATAAAAATACAAACGTGGGCGGCTAGTGTGTGTGTGTGTGTGTGTTGGGAGGAGGGGGGGGTCAGTGGGTTTAAATGTGTGTGTGAAAGTAAAGGCAGACCACACTTTAAAAAAACATTAAAAATATATATATATTGCAAAAGTCAGGGGGGCACGTGACCCCCCTGAGCCCAAGCTCCCTCCGCCCCTGGATGTAGCTATATTGTATTCGCATTTCATCTATTTTTTCTCCATCTCTTTCTATTTCCAAATCATTTCTCAAATAAATGAAACAAAGCAACCTAATGTTTTCAAATAGTTTGAATTAATGTTAATGTTACAATGTTAGTGAAAGAAAAGTGCTTAATTACAAAGATTTGGTGTAGTTTTATTGGATATAAAAATGATGAATGGATCGAAAAGACTAAGGAGGCCCAATACAAAGCTAGCCCAATTTCAAGATATATATATATATGCACATATCCTTGTGTAATTTAGTGACGTTTGGGTAGCTTAATAACACTATATTTAAATGGGATACTTACGTGTACGTCCTAATAAATACACTTATTGTCTAATAAGTCTTATGGAAAAAAAAAATTCATAAAAAAAGTCACTAATTGTAAGTTTTAGAGACAATTTATAAAAATCATGGCAAAAAAAAATCACTAATTATCAATTTTTAGTGACATGTATAAAAAATTGTTACAAAAAAAATTGTTTTTAGTGACATTTTTATTAAGACTTATTTTCAATAGGACTTTATGAGAATTGAGTCTAACTATTAGGACCTATAGGTAGTTTACCCTATTTAAATTATGAATTTAGATAAAAATTTAAAAAGAGAAAGAAAATGTGTAAACATTAAATGTTGAAGCTATGCAATACAAAAAGTTATTGTGAACAAAAAACAATAAAATGTCTCACAAAAGTGAAAATACGTGGATCCAACACTCTTTGTAAAAAAAAAATTTTTTTTTTAATCAACAAAAAAAAAGAAATTTTATTGATCAAATAAACATAAATACATATGAGAATATATCAATAAAGAAGATGAAGTGCAAAAAGTATCGAAATAAAATTATACAATCCCAACTATATTGGCACCGGGAAGCATACTAAATCATGACCTAACACAAGTCTCAAAGGTTGGTGGAAAAAAATAAAAAAATAAATAAAAAGAGTAAGTCACCAATGAAACTCCAATTAGCACGTCCAGTCCAAAGCAGGACACCCTCCCAGTGAAATTCAACCTTTGATGTGGCAAATCAGGTTCCAAGCATCTTCAATCCAAAGCCAATCACACCTCAAGCTAACACAGCAGTAGCAACTCAGAATTCCGTTATCATCCACACAGCTACTGCAGTTCGACCATCAACATTTGAACCAACCTCACACATATTCCCTTATCAACACTCTTTGCACTTGTCAAATATTTTGAATTTTTGCGTACACATTTTCTATGCATGCAATTCATAAAATAATATTAAAATTATAAAATTTTGCACCTCAAATTATAAAATCACACTCCCCAATTAACTACATGATAAAATTTTAAAAATAATTTTAATCGAGTTTTGTCAAATATTACTTTCAATTTTGTTTATTTTGTCCTTGGAATGTGTCCCTCGTATTTGAAATGTGTATTATATTGGTTGAAAGGGTTTTAGGATTTCAAAACTTTGAAACAACCAAGGAGGATGAAGAGACAGCCCTAGGGTATTTATGACCGTTGACTGGCGTGATGGTACAAATCATGTCCCTCTATACAAAATCGGCACATTGTCTCTGGACACCAGTACCACGCTGATGCAAAGCGCGTGTGTTAGGATCGAACCACCACCAAGGCCGAACTGGAACAAATCCGAAGCGATGTGACGGTTGGGGCATTGAACAGTAGCTCCCCCCAAGGGAAACCTTAGCGTGTGCCAGGGGGCAAATGAATGGGCAGGATGTGAAACAAATCAGATCCAAGCCTTTGGCTGGTCCAATCCTCTAAGCCCAAATCCAAGTGGATCAGATGAACATGTGGGCAAGCCAATTAAGCATAACTCCATGATCAACAATCCACCCAAGTCCTCAAGCACTTGGGCCTAACTCACACTGGAATGGCCAGTCCAGCCGCGATACTAGGTTGGGCCGAGCTGCAAGACTTAATCTATGAACCGAACTAATGGACCGAACCCATCATCAGTGGTTTCTATGTTTTACCCCTTATGTCATTTTAGTCTATACATTTTCAATTGGTTCAATTTTGATCCTTAATTTTAGATTTTTTTTCAATTTGGTTCAATTAATAATATCATTTGTGTTTTTTACGAAAAATTATCACTAAATTGGTTGAGGTTAACTAACTGAGTTGAGCAAGTTTATAATTTTGCCCTTAAAAATATAGCACGTGACACTTTTATGTGTGTTTTCCATAAAAATATATATATATATATTACAAGTTGTAATCAATTAGACTAAATTGAAACAGAATCATAAATTTAGGATCATAATTGAGCCAATTGAAAGTATAAGGGCTAAAATGACATAAGGGATAAAATACGGGTACTATCGTCGTAATTTATCCTTTATATTATTAAAAGAATAGGGGTTGAATTGATATTTTGTAGGAAAACATTTTCGGTAAAATCAATTTAATGCAAAATAAATAATAAAATAAAACACAGGAAATTCCTTACAGAAATTCTACAAAAGTTAAAACAGTTTGTGACCGAGCCCAGTGTTTGAACACTATGTTTTTAAGACAGAAATTTGCTCTCACCTCTGGTGCTTGCGATTAATAGACATCTTGCCTCCAAAATACAACGATTACCCCACACAAAAATTGTACAATTTTATGTGTGTACAATGAATCAATTTATACTATGCACTCTCTTTTTCATACTTGATTATGACATATTTATAAATCCTAACACTTCCTTCACAAATGAATGCCATGGAAATAGTATTTATAGAAGTGATTGAAACCATTGTAAAAGGCTCTTCCATTTGAATGGAGTCCATTTCCATCCACTTTTAAAATTTTCTTACATATTTAAGTGATATTTTTGGGGCAATCTGATATTTTCTCCACTTTTCTGAATGAAAGTAATCAATTACCTATATTCACGAGCCGATGCATTGCGTGCTAGATTGCATGTTTGACCCATCGTGGGTGTGTTCTTTATATAATGTATGAATAACTGTTTTGAGGTTGTTTATTATTAATATTATTATTATTATCAGCAAAGAGAAGAAGATATTATTGGCAATTGAAAGGAAAGTGATGCAAGGAGACAGAAAAAAGTGCGGAGGCAAGGAGCCGCATCAAAACTGTTTTGAGATAGTTGCTTCACTATTTGTGGGATAGTACACCCATGCTTGGGGGTGACACGCATTATCCAGATACGTTGTTTGGATACCCTTTCATTATCTATACCAGAATAACCAAGCAAAGTAGTTTAGTTGATTAGCCTAGCAAAGCATCTAATTAAGTAGTGTCGTCTAGTTGTGCACCCTAACAAAAGAAATCCGAGCAAGAGTGCCCCGGAGCTATCTGAGCTGAGTACCTACCTCTCGAGCAAAGTGCCTAGCTCCCGAACAAATAATCCGAGCTGAGCATCCAAGTAGAGAATTACGCCACATGTCCGAGTTAAGACTCACATAATATGCTAATTTTGGCTCTCACAATTGGGGAATGCCATCAACTTAGTAATTTAATTTGTGATTGCAGGTACTACCTATATTAGCTTAGTACAACAATTATTAATCATGTCTTTTGGAAAGGAAAGAAGTGTGTAGATCTATTTGCAAATGAAGGTTTCAACCATAATGACAGTCTTTGCATTTTGGGTAATGTTAGAGAGCCTAAAAATTCTATCAAAGTGTCTCACACCCATGTAAGACATTTGATAGAATTTTTAGAGTCTTTAGCATTTTTGTTTCTAGTACAGTTTGTATTTCTTTTTAAGTAGTTGAAAACACTAGGATGCATTCTACCTGAGACGTGCAACCGGGACTAGAGATAGTTTTTATTCAGCTCAGATTATTCAGGTCAGATGATATAAAGGAAGGTAAAAGTTTTGTGTATTTTGAAACAGTAGTGATTGGTACCACTAATTTGGTACCACTAAATCACCACTAATGAGGTGGAAAATAAAAATAAAAAAATAAAAACAAAGCACAACAACACTGTGGCAGTGGATGAGACCCACCACCATATCATTAGTAACATCACTAATTAATGATCTCAAACATTTTTGATTTTAAAAATACAAAAACTAAAAACACAAGCACGGAAAATGAGACGATACCAAACCCTCATTATCAGGGGCGACACCAAGGGGAAGCTGATGGGGTCCCTGTTAGGGAAAATCTATAATTCCCCACAAGTAAATCACTCAATGGGAATAAAAACGAATGCGGAAAAATTAAATTAAAAGCAACATAAGAATTTTTACGTGGTTCCCTCAATGTGAGGTACGTCCACGGGATCGAAATCCGATTCCACTATCAACCAAAGAGTTTCCAAACGATTACAAACGAGACACTAATGGTCTCACAAAACCACCCTTAGGTGAATTCCAAATAATCACAAACAAACAAGAGGAAATACATCACCAAATAGATGAACCAAAATCTTCCGAACCAGAATTGTAGAAGACCCAAAATAATTAATCCAAATCAACTTCACCAAAGCTGCCGAAAATACACCACAAACAAACGGAGCACACACCCTCAACTTTTTCCACCGAATTGATTTTCTCAATGTTGTAGCAGCTGCCCACTTTTTCTTAGGAAAAACAATATTGTGAATCTAGGGTTTTTTTTAATCAAAACCTTAGTTGTTTCCAAACTGAATTAGGTCTCCACAAATTAGATATAATATATTAAAATATATTATACTTAAACCAAACCAAATTAAATTTTTTTTAATAAACCAATTGGGTCCCACACTCCAATAAGGAGGTATACCCAACAATTCTTCCCCTACCGACTTAGGTGGAGAGATCAACCATACCCGTCAAAGTTCGACACTTCAAATGTTTATCCCTCGACAAAGTCTTAGTCAACATATCCGAAATATTATCATCCGTGTGAACCTTTTCGAGTTGTAACAATTTCGAATATAACACATCACGAATCCAATGGTATCTCACATCAATGTGTTTCGATCTCGAATGAAAAGTAGAATTTTTACTCAAAATGAATAGCACTTTGACTATCACAATAAAGCATATACTTTTCTTGCTTCAAACCCAACTCTTGCAAAAATTTCTTCAGCCATAACTCTTCTTTGCAAGCTTCTGTAATGGCAATAAATTCAATTTCGGTAGTTGAGAGAGCAACACATTTTTGTAATTTAGATTGTCATGCCACAGCTCCCCCTGCAAAAGTCATCAAATATCCCGAAGTAGATTTTCTAGAATCAATATCACCGGCTATGTCAAAATCTGTGAACCCATCAAGTATCGGCTTACCATCCCCAAAACACAAACACACCTTCGAAGTCCCTCGAAGATACCTTAGAATCCATTTTACCGCTGCCCAATGTTCTTTACCCGAATTAGAGAGAAAACGACTCATCACACCAACGGCGTGAGCAATATTCGGCCTTGTACAAACCATGGCGTACATCAAAGAACCAACTGCTGAAGCATAAGGAACTTTCAATATCTCTTTTTTGTCTTTCTCACTTGTAGGACATTGATTCGAACTAAGCTTGAAGTGACCCGCAAGTGGACAACCAACCGGCTTTGCTTTATTCATGTTGAACCTCTCAAGAACTTTCTCAATGTAGCTTTCTTAAGACAACCAAATCAGCCCCTCTTTGCGATCACGAACAATTTTCATACCAAGTATTTGCTTTGCCGGTCCCAAATCTTTCATAGCAAAAGATTTACTCAACTCTTACTTCAACTTGTTGATCATGGTAGAATCTTGACTCACAATTAACATGTCATCAACATAAAGCAAAAGAATAATAAATTTACCATCCGAAAATTTTTTCACAAACACACAATGGTCCGAAGTGGTTTTAAAAAAACCATTATTCATCTTGAAAGAGTCAAATTTTTTGTACCATTGCCGCGAGGCTTGCTTGAGACCATACAAACTTTTCTTCAATTTGCAAACAAATTTCTCTTTCCCTTTCTCTACAAAACCTTCCGGTTGCTCCATGTAAATTTCTTCTTCAAGATTACCATGAAGAAATGCAGTCTTCACATCAAGTCGCTCAACTTCAAGGTTCATACTTGCAGCCATGCCAAGTACAACCCGAATAGAAGACATCTTCACAACCGGCGAGAAAATCTCATCAAAGTCAATGCCTTTCTTTTGCCCAAAGCCTTTTACAACAAGACGTGCCTTGTACCTCAGATTCTTGCCATCATTCTTCAATTTGAAAACCCACTTATTTTTCATAATTTTTCTCCCTTTAG
Organism: Camellia granthamiana; assembly: GCA_036172215.1. NCBI lineage: Eukaryota > Viridiplantae > Streptophyta > Magnoliopsida > Ericales > Theaceae > Camellia > Camellia granthamiana. Next base: position 95,979,359 of record CM069908.1, on the reverse strand, counting down.
GCAACTTCACTAAATCATAAGTCTGGTTTTCAAGTAAGGAATTCATCTCCTCTTCCATGACCTTTTTCCAATCACCTTTCTTTGCATGCTCAATTGCTTCTTGGTAGCTCTCAGGCTCCCCTTGATCAGAAATCAACACAAATTCATTGGGAGGATACTTTCTTAAAGGTTGTCAGTCCCTTATAGATTCCTCAACTCAAGTTGTGGTGGCGGTTCTTCAATTGGATGCTCTTCCTCAATTTCTGGCTCAACTTCATTAGAATTAGCATCATCCTCTACATCTTCAATAGGTGGCTGCACATCTCCCTCATTTTCATCATTCATCGAAGATGAAGGAGATGGATCCATGTCAATGAGATCACTAGTTTTTGGCTCCGGTTGATCACATTTGCCAAAGTCTTCAATTGTTTGGTCTTCAAAAAACACAACATCACGGTTTCAAATGATTTTCTTGTCGACCGGATCCCACAATCTATACCCGAATTCATCCTGCCCATAGCCAAGAAAAATACATTATCTTGACTTGCTATCAAGCTTGGACCTCTCATCTTTTGGAATGTGAACAAAAGCTTGGCAACCAAACACTCTCAAGTGCTCATAAGACACATCTTTGCCAGTCCAAACTCTTTCAGGAACATCACCATTCAAAGGATATGAAGGAGACAAATTGATCACGTCAACCGCTATTTTCATTGCCTCACTCCAAAAGGATCTTGGCAATTTAGCTTGTGAAAGCAAACACCTTGTTCTTTCCACAATTGTGCGGTTCATCCTCTCGGCAACGCCATTTTGTTGAGGAGTCTTCTTAACTGTCTTTTGGTGCCGAATACCTTGGCTGCGATAATACTCATCAAATGGCCCAATGTATTCACCACCATTGTCTGACCGGATGCACTTCAATTTCTGCCATGTTTCTCTTTCAACCATGGCCTGAAAATGCTTAAATACTTCTAGAACTTGATCTTTAGTTTTTAGTAAAAAAGCCCAAACTTTCCTTGAATAATCATCAATGAAAGTAACAAAATAAAGTGCACAACTATGTGTTCTAACTTTCAAAGGACCACAAACATCCGAATGAATCAACTTCAACATATTTTCTTTTCTAAAAACAACATTTTTATGAAAACAAACTCTATGTTGTTTACCCGCCAAACGATGAACACAAGTTTTAAGATGTGTACCTTTCAAACTGGGTAGAAACTCTTTCTTGAACAAAACTTGTAGCCCCTTTTCACTCACATGGCCAAGCCGCTTGTGCCCCAATTCGGTAGAAGTATCATCTTCAAGTGCATTGACAACACCTTTACAAATTTTTCCTTTCATCGAATAAAGTGTATGAGTCTTCTTGCACTTAGCCACTACCAAAGAACCTTTCATGAGCTTCCATATTCCATCACCAAATTTGTTATTGAAGCCTTCATCATCTAGCTTCCTAGTAAAGATCAAATTGAGGCGAATATCGGGAACATGCCTCACATCTTTAAGCAACAACCTGCAGCCCAAATTTGTTTCCAAGCAAATATCACCCATGCCAATAATCTTGGACAAACCTTCATTACCCATTCGAATAGAACCATAATCTCCTTCGGCGTAGGTAGTGAAGAAATCAACTCGAGAAGTCACATGAAAAGAAGCACCGAAATCAATCACCCAATTACTCTCTTGGCCCACAAAATTGATACAATCATCTTCACAAACCACCATGAGATCATCGGTAGTAACTGCTGTTATGTCTTCTTGCTTCTTATCCACACTTTTGTCACACCTTTTCTCCTTGTTCTTGAGCTTTCGGCATTCCCGCTTCATGTGCCCTTTCTCATAGCAATAGTAACACTCAATGTCTTTCTTTGAAAAAGAACCATATTTTGATTTGTCACGGCTTTGATTACGACCATGAGGAGTCTTACTCCTCTCCCTTATTGTGCTTCGGCCTCTCACAACGAATGCTTCCGAATGAGAGGAACCCGCTGATTTTCTTCTAGTTTCTTCATTCAACAAGCTACTAGTGATTTGGCCCATTGTGACAACTCCATCGGGTGCCGAATTACTAACTGTCACAGCCAAAGTCTCCCAACTTTCGGGCAAAGAACTAAGTAGCATCAATGCCTGCAACTTATCATCAAAAATAATTTTCATAGAAGCAAGTTAGTTAATAACACTCTTTATTTCATTCAGATGTTCCGGAATAGGGCTGCCCTCTTTATATTTTAAATTAACCAACTTACGAAACATAAAAGCTTTATTTGTAGTTGATTTTCTATCATAAAGGCCTTCTAATTTTTTTCATAAATCATGTGCTGAAGTTTCAGTAGTAACATGATGAAATACACTGTCATCAATCCATTGACGGATAACACCAACGGCTTTTCGATTAAGCCTATTCCATTCATGATCTTTCATACCCTCGGGTTTGCCACTATCACCCTTAATGAGTCCATACAAATCTTTACAAAATAATATGTCCTCCATTTTAATTTTCCAAGTTATCCAATTGCTTCCATTGAAGCTAGACATGCGACCCACATTCCCCTCCATTGATTTACACAAATAAATAGACCTAAATAAACCGTAAGCTCTGATACCAGTTGTTAGGGAAAATCTATAATTCCCCACAAGTAAATCAATCAATGGGAATAAAAGCTAATGTGGAAAAATTAAATCAAAAGCAACACAAGAATTTTTACGTAGTTCCCTCAATGTGAGGTACATCCACGGGATCGAAATCTGATTCCACTATCAACCAAAGAGTTTCCAAACGATTACAAACGAGACACTAATGGTCTCACAAAACCACCCTTAGGTGAATTCCAAATAATCACAAATAAACAAGAGGAAAGACCTCACCAAATAGATGAACCGAAATCTTCCGAACCAGAATTGTAAAAGATCCAAAATAATTAACCCAAATCAACTTCACCAAAGCTGCCGAAAATACACCACAAACAAACGGAGCACACACCCTCAACTTTTTTCACCGAATTGATTTTCTCAATGTTGTAGCAGCCGCCCACTTTTTCTTAGGAAAAACAATATTTTGAATTTAGGAATTTTTTTATCAAAACCTTAGTTGTTTCCAAACTGAATTAGGTCTCTACAAATTAGATATAATATATTAAAATACATTATACCTAAACCAAACTAAATTAAAATTCTTTTAATAAATCAATTGGGTCCCATACTGCAATAAGGAGGTATACCCAACAGTCCCATGCCCCCATCAAGCAATCAAAAGTCCTTAAAAAATAAATTATTTATATTGTCAATATTTTATTTAGGTACTGTTATGGTGTGCAACTTACGCCTTACACTTACGCCTTTCTGTGTTCAGTCATGCTTTTTGTTTTCACCTTCCACTTACACTTTTTGTGTAAGTGGCACATGGTGTGCAACCTTGAGGGTTGCACACTTAAGAAAAGTCCTTTTATTTAATATGATTTGATTTCATTAAAAAAAGTTAAGGAAACCCACAAACAAATAAGGATCCACACCTATTATATACCCACTTTTTTTTTTTTTTTTTGTATGAAATGTTTAAATCACTCTGTTTGGTTTTAAAATCATTTTTTGAGTATTTGTTTTTTTCATTTTTTTTTCATTAATAAAAAAATTAATATTTGAAGCAATCTTCTTCTTTTTTTTTATATATATTTTAGATACATTTAATCTAAATAAATTTAAAAATTAAAATATTTGTGAATTTTTAAAATTCACTAAATATAAAAAATATAAAAATTTAGTGGGGTAAATTACACTTACACCCCCTGAGGTTTGTGTTTAATACAAATCTCCCCTCATATTTGAAAAATTACATTCCACTCCCTAAGGTTTGTAATCTCTTTACAAATTATCCCCTGAATTGCTGATGTCATATCCTAAAATTTTCTAAAGGATCATCTTGCCATTTTTCTTATTATTTCTTCTTCCTATCATCATGACTACATTCTACAACTTTTCATCATTAAATTCTATATGAACATACTCTTATTGAGTGAAGATATACAAATATAAAATATATATAGAATTTTCATACACAATGATATAATTTAATGGTGACCTTTCACTTTAAAACAAAACACACATAAATATGACTTCTATTTACAACAATATCACTATCACAATATTTTTATGATATTTTTTGTATAAATTTTTATATATGAATGTGGGGATATATTTTCTGAGTACCAACACGTGGCAAGGTGACGCCGACATGTCAGCCGAGGTGCCACATGTCCTGGTCGTGATGCCGAGGTGATCTCGGCAAGGCCGAGGTTATCTCCGAAGATATCGGAATCTAAGATAAGTGGATAAGGGACAAGAGTCCTAGAATGAAAATGGAACTTAACCTGGATGAGGGACAAGAGTCTTAGAATGAGAGAAGACTTCAGTTTATATAAAGATAAAACTCTTAGAGAGTTTATCCTAATCTTACTGGGAGTCCAAGATTAGCAGTAATCCTGAGTCCATAGAAGTTAGGTTTCTATTGGGCTAGGTTTATGTTGGCTATAAAAGAGAGGCACCCCCATGGGTCTAAGGTATACTTTTTAGGCTCAAGCTTGTGAGTTGAATAATTGACTATCTTTGAGAGATATACTGACTTGATCGTCTGAGTGCCCCCGGGTGGAAGAACCACTGCCGGAGCCTTTTCTTTCTATTACAGGTTAGCTGAAGCCATCTATTCTGCCGGTGCTCTCTAGCTGATTACTAAGCGGGCAGTGTGGTCAGAAAATTACTCACACAATTTGGCGCCGTCTGTGGGAAAGAAAAAAGAATAGATGGCTAATGAAAGAAAGAAGAATAGATGGCCAATGACGAACAGAAGGATCAGACTGGAGACAACGCTCCTGCTGAGAATGGGAGACCTATCAACCTCGACGTTGAAGGGGACAACCGCAACACAGAAACTCGTGACCAGAGTCATGGAGTGAAAGACGTCGGCCAGGAAGGTGACGCACCAAAGACAACAGATCGAAGCGGATTCTACAATGAAGATGACCTCCAGGTATGGAAGGATAGATACCTGCGGAAGAACGAAGACCCTTCCAGAAGGGATGCAAAGACAGGGGGCATAAGCGCTCCCAAGGAGATAACATTCAAGTATAGAAGAACTCATCCTGAGTGAGCAGATCCCGAATTCCAGCTCCTGGATCCCGGATCCGAGAAGACATGATCTCAGCCTAGACAAGTAGGCTTGAGAAGACGAGAGCTCAGCCTAAGTGAGCAGATCCCAGATCCCGGATCCTAGAAGACATGATCTCGGCCTAGATGAGTAGGTCCAGGAAGAGAAGAGCTCAACCTGAGTGAGCAGATCCAAGATTCTAGCAGACAAGATCTTGGCACTTAAGTCCGAAAAGAGAAGAGCTCAGTGAGCAAATCTCAGATCCCAGAAGATAAAAAAGAAAACACACAAGGTTGAACTGCAGTTAGCCAGGTTGAAGAACTTTTATAAGGTTTGCAAAGGAGTATGTGGAAGCCATGCAGGGGGCAGAGAGAAGAAGAATATGTTTACCACTTGTTGAAATTCTGTGTGAATTTACAAGTTGGTTAAACCAAGATGATGTTTACCACTTGTTGAAATTTGTAGCAATTTACAAGTTAGTTAAACCGATATGATGTTTAACACTTGTTGAAATTCTGTGTGAATTTACAAGTTGAAGTTAAACCGAGATAATGTTTAACACTTGTTGAAATTCTGTGTGAATTTACAAGTTGAAGTTAAACCGAAATGATGTTTAACACTTGTTGAAATTCTGTGTGAATTTACAAGTTGAAGTTAAACCAAGGTCATGTTTAACACTTGTTGAAATTCTCTGTGAATTTACAAGTTGAAGTTAAACCGAGGTCATATTTAACACTTGTTGAAATTCTGTGTGAATTTACAAGTTGAAGTTAAACCGAGGTCATATTTAACACTTGTTGAAATTCTGTGTGAATTTACAAGTTATAGTTAAACTGAGGTTATGATAAAGGAAGATGGTTTAACACTTGTTGAAATTTTGAGAAAGATTTACAAGCTGAAGTTAAGTCGAGGTTATGATAAAGGATGATGGTTAAACACTTGTTAAAATTTTTGAGAAAAATTTACAAGTTAAAGTCAAGCTCAAGCAATATCTACATACTTGCCGAGACTACCAGGTTGTCAAAACTTGAAATATGGAAAACTGAAGTCTTGATAGAAGACATTGAGAAAGTGACAAGTCCTAAGCAACACTTGTGAAAATATTTGTTACAATATTTTCAAGTATTAGGACAAGGCCGAGATGAGCAAGATTAGAAGTTGTGACAGAGGTATTTTACCCGAAGAGATTGCACAGTCAAAGTGTACTTTGAAAACATGCAAATTATTCTAAGTATAGAATCATACAAGAGCAGAAAAAAGAAGACATACATTCAAAGAAGAAATCAGAGAAATGCATTTAAAGAAGAAAGAAGGCACTTCGGCCTGAATATTGAAAAATAAATTATTCAGACTACAAAAATGGCGTGTCGGCCGGATTAAAAGCATACAAAGATGGACAAAGTACAAGGTACAAGGTACAAGGAGTAAAGAAGGAAACAAAACTACTCAGCCTCAATGGCAGGATATAGAAGACAGTTAGGAAGACTTCTCAGCAGCCTTCTCGGCCTCGAGCTCAGCATCGATCTCCCGAAAAGTTTGATCAAGGCTCTTCTCGATGATTGGCACCTCGGAGTTTGAAGGCAAGGATTGAAAGCAAGAATTGAAAGCAAGAATCTGGAAAAAGACACAGAAAACAGAAACAAGAATGTAATTCGTAATCAAGAATGGTGATGAAGCTATCAGGAAATCAAGACAAAAAGATTGCACAGGTGTGTCAAGCCAAGAACAGTGGTAGAAATCAACAGAAGATGATTTAGAAACAACGGGTAAAACAGCAATGGTTATTAACAATGAAGCAGAGCTTCTTGGAAAGCAACAAGAAATAAAACCAGGAGGAACAGTGGCTTACCAAAAAGAGGGAAGCCGGAATGAGAATTGCCGAAGTCTGACGACAATGACAGAATGACGTAAGCTTCACCGGAGGAGAGGAACGAAGACAGTTGCAGAAACTTGAAAGCTTGGAACAATGACGGATTTAAGTAAAAGAGCTAGAAAGAGAAAAAGCCAGAGGATTGAATGAAAAAAGAGAAAAATAGTCAAGAAGATGACAAAGTTCAAGAATAAAGCCAAGTGCAAAGGCACTAAGTAAGTATGTGAAGAACAAGAAAGTAATGACCCAGACACGATGCTAGCAACATAAAGCGGATATGACAAGAACAGTGCCAGGCATTCAAACAATTCAAAACTTGAAAATAGACGAAAATAGAAGGCAACAGATAGCAAGTAAACAGATTCAGAAGAATTATGAAAGATTGAGCTTAATAGCAAGTAAAGAGTTTATGAACCTACCAAGTGAAATGAACGCCGATATGAAAATCGGCGGAGTCAAATAGATAACTGGAAATCGGGAACTCACCAGAGAGTGTGAGTGGAGCAGTTGCAAAGCTCTTGGAGTTTACGAATTAATGGAACCAGAACCTCGGCTAGGAGGTGCGATTTCAAGTAGCTTGGAAAGCATGAAACTTGATTCTTGACACCAGTGGACAGTAAAGTCCAGGGAACTTTGAGGTCGGCGAGCTTGATCTCGGACAGAGGGGCACAGATGAACGAATAGTGTAGGTTCCATCACCTCAGAATGCCGAGGTAATAGAACTTAGGGGGCAGTTGTGGAGATATATTTTCTGAGTACCAACACGTGGCAAGGTGACGCTGACGTGTCAGCCGAGGTGCCACGTGTCCTGGTCGTGATGCCGAGGTGATCTCGGCAAGGCCGAGGTTATCTCCGAAGATATCGGAATCCGAGATAAGTGGATAAGGGACAAGAGTCCTAGAATGAAAAGGAAACTCAACCTGAATGAGAGACAAGAGTCCTAGAATGAGAGAAGACTTCAGTTTGTATAAAGATAAAACTCTTAGAGAGTTTATCCTAATCTTACTGGGAGTCTAAGATTAGCAGTAATCTTGAGTCCATAGAAGTTAGGCTTCTATTGGGACTAGGTTTATGTTGGCTATAAAATAGAGGCACCCCCATGGGTCTAAGGTATGCTTCTTAGGCTCAAGCTTGTGAGTTGAATAATTGACTATCTTTGAGAGATATACTGACTTGATCGTCGGAGTGCCCCCGGGTGGAAGAACCACCGCCGGAGCCTTCTCTTTCTGTTGCAGGTTAGCTGAAGCCATCTATTCTGCCGGTACTCTTTAACTGATTACTAAGCGGGCAGTGTGATCAGAAAATCACTCACACAATGAATACAATTTTTCATTTTCAATTCCACCATTATTATTTAGAAAGTATAAAATTTGTACAAAAAACTTTTTGAAAAATTTATTAAATACAACAAAATAAGATAATATATTGAACTTTTTTGTGGATTAATTACTTAAAAGTCCTATTTACAAATATTATGGTAGCTTAGGTCCTGCTTAAGATTTTTTGAACCAATAAGTCTTATTTAGTAAAACTGAGAATATTATCAATTTTTTTTTAATTTTTAAAACTAAGAACATTATCAATTTTGTATAGTAATATTCTAAATACTTGTTTTACTAACTGGTGAAAAAAACAGTGCATAAGATTAAACGTTTCGCCCTTCTATTTATTGATTTGATTTAACTATCCAATAAAACCGAGAACATTATCAGTTTTTTCTAGTTTTAAAATTGAGAATATTATCAGTTTTTTCATTTTTAAAGTTTTTTTTTTTTTCAATTTTGCACATCAATGTTTTATCATCATGCTCCTTTTTTTAGTTTTTCAACAAAATAAGATAATATATTGAACTTTTTTGTGGATTAATTACTTAAAGGTCTTATTTACAAATATTATGGTAGCTTAGGTCCTGCTTAAGATTTTTTGAACCAATAAGTCTTATTTAGTAAAACTGAGAATATTATCAATTTTTTTTTTTAATTTTTAAAACTAAGAACATTATCAATTTTGCATAGTAATATTCTAAATACTTGTTTTACTAACTGATGAAAAAAACAGTGCATAAGATTAAATGTTTTGCCCTTCTATTTATTGATTTGATTTAACTATCCAATAAAACCGAGAACATTATCAGTTTTTTCTAGTTTTAAAATTGAGAATATTATCAGTTTTTTCATTTTTAAAGTTTTTTTTTTCAATTTTGCACATCAATGTTTCATCATCATGCTCCTTTGTAGATACAAATTTTTCAGTTTCACACAAAAAAATAATTCAGTTTTTTTAATTTTTTCAACAAAAAAAATCTAGTTTTTTTAATTTTTGCACATAAATTTTTTTTTCAATTTTAAAGTTGATATTTTAAAGTTTTGAAAATCAAAACAAATGTCAAATGATTATGTTCCTTTATAGATAATCATAAATGATGAACAGTTATTGTTTGAAAGATAATTCCGACCATTTAAAAATTTAATGGGACTTGAAGATTCAAAAAATCTTATTCAGGACTTAATGGAATATAAGTTCATAAATTAGGACTTGTGTGTAAATACCGCTTTATTTATTTATTTATTTATTTGTATTTGGTGAATTTAAAAAAAAATCACAAAATATTATACTTCTTAAGTATATCTAGAGTAGATGTATCTAAAAAATAAAAAAATAAAAAATTTGCTTAAAATATTTAAAAAATTCAATAAAAATTAAAAAACATGAAAAATAAAAAAATAAAAAAAATCAATTTTTTGTGTGAGTTAAACCAAAAAATATGATTGTTATTTTCTTGAAATGACATGAACAAAATATATGTATTATTTTATTATTTTATTTATATAAAGGCTAAGGGTTAAATACGCAATTTTAATATGATACGGAGGTGAGTATAATTTTTCAAATAGGAGGGAGATCTATATTAAATAGAAATCTCAGGGAGTGTCAGTGTAATTTATCCAAATTTAGTACATTTTCATTTATTTTTTTATATTTATTGATTTTTTTTTAGATATTTTCACAAAGATTCTACTTTTTAAGTGCAGTGAGATGGGTGCATCTAGAAACAAAAATTGAATAAAATATATAAAAAAAAATTACTAAAGACAACCAAACATAAAAAAGAAAAAAACTTGAAAGATTTTTAAAAATTCAAAACCAAACACAGTAAATATTATTTGGTTAATTTTTTTTTTCCTATATAGTTTATGAAACTAAAGCTTGTGAACTTATCTATAAAAATTTCCCATTGCTCATTATTGCTTGTTTATAAAATTCAACCTTTGTGTGCAGTCAATATTTTGTAATTCTATTACCTAACAAGTTGACAACCGTAAAAGAAAATACATTTTATATCATTAGTTGACCCTTTGAATTTCAAGTAACAACCCAGAGTTCCGAGGAATACTACTGTAGTAATTTTATTTTTATTTTTTTAGTCAGCAAAACGTACTAACATTAGTTGACCTTTTGAAGGAATTTAGTACCAGTACTTTGGTACTACCATTAGTTGACATTTTGCATTTCAACAACCGAGAGTATTTTCAGGGAATTTAGTACTACGAGACATTGTTTGATTTTGATTTTGTCAGCATCCAACAAAGTTTGTCATGGCTTTTTTTTTTTTTCCTTCTTAGCCAATTGCCTAAACTTTTTTGTATCATTTGTTTGATTAATTCACTAGATTTGTGTGTATCCACTCAGCATGTTGAACTTCAATTTATGGGACAAATTCTTGTTAATATTTGTTTAAACGCCCATAATTGGAACATACAAAATGCATAGAAAATACATTAGTTGCAAATAATTAGAACACGCACCAAAAATATAAATAAAATAAAATAAAAAGTGTCTGTTATTAGAAGTTAGAACACAAAAAATGTAGCGCTCTATATTTTATTACCCAAATCCATTACCACTCATTTATTTAAGCCCATTTTCATAGAATAATTTCGGAAACAAAATAATAACAAACAAATAATAATGTTCTCTTTCATATATAATGATGAAATGTTTGAATACAATAATTAGAACAAATGCCCTTAGGCTTTCATTGAAGAATTCACAATAATACAAAATAATAGATAGGAAAATTAACCCTCCTTGCCCACTTGGCTTTTCTCCTACTATTAGATTTTTGTAATTGACAATCCCGTTAGGTAAAACTCCATTCATTCTTATTTTTATTCGTTCTATTGTATCTATGAATTATGAGAGTTGAGATGTGAATCCAACACAAATTGTGTTTGTGTAGAGGAGTTTGTGCTAACATGTATATTTTCTTGAGCATTCTTTATTTGCCACTTCGGTGACTAAACCAAAAAACATGTTGAAGTTGATTAACCGCTTAAGTTGTCTTTTGTGCGCTTGAGCGATAAAGTTGTTCATCCAGTATTTCTACCTACATTCTGAATTTCTAGAAAACTTGTTTTACCGCTCGAGCATTAGATGTTGCGCTCGAGCGGTTGGCCTATATATGAGCACCGCCTTTAGTCACATTGCTCGAGCGGTAAAGTAAGCGCTCAATCGGTCTTCGCAGCTCTATTTAGCAGAAAGTGCGCTGTTTGTTATTTTTAAGGTTTAATCCATCCAGATTCTTAGAGAGGAAGAAAAAAGCAAAGTATTCTATATTAGAGGGTATTTTATATAAGTTTCTTTGATGTATAAAAAGTGATCGATTGATCAACGAATTACATATTAACATACATCAAGGGTTGGTTTTATTTTTTCATTCATAAAAAGAGAAAGGTGCTCATTGATGGATTCCGATGTGAAGACGGTGGTGGAAGTTGGAGTGGCTTGTCGTCGTGGATTCGAGATCGGCGTTGTTTATTCAACGTTGAGCAAAGCAATTCCAAGGTGAAGACAGTGGTAGAAGAGGCACATCGGGTTTGGTTCAATTCGAGCATACAATCGCTAGGTAATTGAGGGTTTTCGTGTCTAATTCATTTTTGTCTTCTTAGTGGATTGTATTGTGCTTTTGGCCCATGGTTTCTATCACAATTTGAGAAGCCTAATTGTGATTTTTTCCATGTTAAATCACTGTGCCAATTTTTTGTTATAATGATTCTGGTTTAGACCTGACCTATTTTCTTGATTTTGAATCCGAGAATCCATGTGCTTAACTGTTGTTCATCTCATTTCCATCTTATTGCTTGTTGAGTTTGGCTTTTGGGAGTTTTGGTCGTATTTGAAGCAGGTTTGGAAGTTAGTTTTTCAAAAAGTTGTTGCTTAGATTTTTGCCTGTTTACTCGAGTGGTCTTTCTTTTGCTTAAATAGTCTTTTACAGTCTGTAAAACTACTTGAAGTGTGATATCTACGCTTAAGCAATACTTCTTGCACTCGAGCAGTCTTCTACAGTCTGCAAAATTACTGAGAGTGGTTTTTGTGCGCTTAAGGGGTGATTTTGGTCGCTCGAGTGGTGTCACTTATTATGTCTGTTTGCTCGAGCGGTGTTTTGGTTACTCGAGCAATCTGTGCGTATTTCAGTCTGAAAAGAAAACTTTTTGGATCACTTTTTCATCTCTTTCTCTCTCTCTCTCTCTCTCTCTCTCTCTCTCTCTCTCTCTCTCTCTCTCTTTCTTAACATTTCAAAATCCTAAAATCTTTACCTTCTCTCTCTAGTTCTTGTACTCTAGCTCCAAATACTCCAAATCCGTTGGTTTCCTTATCCTAGTCCTTTGGAGAAAAACGTTGAGCATGTCGAGGATTTCATTCTAATTGGAGAAGTTAGTGTTTTCGGCTCTGTCAAGTTCTACCTGTTGTTTCCTTCTTGTCTTCTACTTTGAGGTAAGGATTTCTTTGACTCTTTTATATAATTTTTAGTTTAGTTATTTGCTCTCGAAAAGGGTTTATGATTTGAAAATTTTGGGAAAACCTAGGGTTTGGTTTTGAAATCAAAAGAGGAATTTTTCAAATGAATTCTTGAAAATGGTTGTGGGAATGTGTTTATAAGTGAGGTATGTTAAAATAAGGAATATCTTTCCTTAAAATTGATTTTATAAAAAAGTTGCGTTTTGTTCGAAATTTGGATATTTGGATTTGTGAAAGGAAATGGAAAATGATGTTGGGTTTCATGAGATTGGAACAAGGATTATGTTAATAATGAAGGTGGAGTTGGATATATAATTGTCACGACCCAAACCCGGCCCTATGGGTTTAGTACCGTAACCGGCCAGTAATCCGAGATTACCAAAGGCCTGCTTAACAGTAATACAGTAAAACAGAGTACAGGGCATAGCGGAAGCCAACACAGTAGATAAACAATGCCCAATGAGCTGTGACAGTCTGATGCCAAAAAGATTTCCATATACATACATACACTCAGTACAGAACAGTATGCACTTCATTTACAAATATACAGTACAGGGACTTAATCCCCATTAAGCAGTACAGTAACAGACTATACAATGTTACAAAAGCAGTCCAAGATAGACGGGGAAATAAAAACACCCCTAAGCCAAAGCTTGGCAGGCTCGGAACCTCGCAGTGAGGCACAATGGTTGGCTTGACAAAATTGGAGTTTACCCCGACGCTCCTAGCTGCGGTCTGGTGCCTGTGCACCTACATATATATATGAGTAGTGAGCTAAAGCCCAGTGAATAACATGAAGCGTAAAGGGGTTTAGAATAAATGTCCTTACAGTAATGAAAACAGTTCATTTCAATCAGTATATCAGTTGTTCAGTACAGTAAACGGTCATATGTGGTACATCCATTAGCATAACAGTACAGTAAGCATTGGGTCTTAAAGACCGAACAGTAATGATGGCCATCAATCAGTAAACAGTAGTGGTTCCAACATGGGAACCGAATTGATTAGACAAATCCACCCGTTCATAGACCGTCGGTGGGGCCATCCGTTCACAGACCGTCGATGGCAGAGGTTTCTCAAACGGTAGCAGTAACGGTAAACAGTAGTTGCTAAGGATGCCACAATACCGCTCAGAATATAGGACATACATTCATTCAGTAAACAGTATCAGTTCAGTAAACCGTTCAATTTAACAGTGGGAAAATATTCACAGTTGAACATATCTTTACACAATCGTTACTCACAGAGTTCTGGGCTACAGTATGCTAGAGCGTGTCTCCCTGGAATGCCAACCCTATACAGTTAACAGAGTGAACACACACTAAGTTCACAGTTGGGGAAAGATAATAACTTAATCCCTAAATGCCTCGGTGTGTTCTACATCTATGTCCCCATAAGGATGTCTTAAACTAGGCCTAAGAATGCCTAGGATGGAATGGGGATGCAAAGATGTACTTAGAAAACATTTTCAGAAATTTCAATGAAACAGGGTCCCGCTCGAGCGCAGGTTTCCCCGCTCGAGCGTACAAGCAAACAAAGGTCCCCGCTCGAGCGGCAACATCCCCGCTCGAGCGGACCAAAAAGTATTGGATAGGTGAAATCTCCGCTCGACGCCCACTCGAGCGTGTCACCCAGTCCTCCGCTCGAACGCCCAATACTCCACTCGAGCGTACTGATGCACAGTGCAAGATGCTGGGAGCTCGATTTTCCCGCTCGAGCGCCACTTTCCCCGCTCGAGCGGGAGTGCAAAATCTGGAAAATCCAGATTGCACCTCCAAGCCAAAAACCAAGTTTTTATGCATAAATTTCGATTTTCTTGGGCCAATTTTCTGGAAAACTCTTGTAAATACATAGGATAACATGATTCAAAGCTAAATTTGAGAAATCAAAGCCCAAGGGTGTTTAATTCAAACTCAATCCCAAACCCATTTTTCATGAATATGAAGAACATGCAAACATGCATGAATTTAAACCATTTCAAAGCCTCAATGCTAGTTCAAATGAGCCAAATCTTTCAAGAACATGATGAACTCATGGAGTATGATCAAAAGATGGACATGCATGTGAGGAATTACCATGAACTCAACTCAAAACTCATCAATATAGACATGCATGCAACAATTAAGCTACAATTCAACATATGAGGCTATTTGATGACCCAAACTACAAATTTGGACATGAATCTCATGTAAGAGTAAGCTCAAATCCTAAACAAGAGGGTAGTTACACTACCTTAGGTCTTGAATCTCAAGAATATAAGCTCAAATTTGAAATCTTCACTTCAATTCTTCCAATTTCAAGCAAATCAACAAATTGAATTCAATTCTTTCACTCTCTTTCTCTCTAGGTCAGCTAAGGCAAGAAAAGTGGCTGATGAAATGTTTGTCCAAGTGTGTATAAGGCTCAACATGTGTAGAGATAGTGGGCCACTAGTGTGGCAAATTGGTAAATAAGTCAAACTCATGCAATTCATCAATATTTTATCTAATTTAATCATACCAAATTACTTTTCAAATAAATATACCATAAAATCACATAAATTATGGCGATCCTAAAACGTCAATCAATTTCCAGTTCGGCCGCCGATAAGGCCTTCAATTAACAGTTTAACATAGGAACACGAACAGATAATTAAACAATCAACAGATAGAAATGCAATTCAAACAGATACAGTCAATCAATCAGTTTCGAATTCCAGTCAGTCAGTTCAATAATTCAGTCAGTTCAATTACTTTTCATGTTCGATCTCAGATTAACAGTAATCGGGAATCAATCAGTAATCAGTGTGAGGGTCATTACAGTAATATTGTGCATGAGAATTAGATTGAATTGAAACTAATTTCTCATACATTGTGCATTGAGCATCATTTCATATTGAACACTGTAAATGTTTTAATTTTTTTTTTAAAAAAATGGGTGAATACCTTAGTGAATCTAGTTAGCGGTGTGGTTGTGGTTATTATGTTGGCCTATGTGTCCTTAGTGAAAGTCTAGAAACCCGCGCGATTAGGTGCTGATCCTTCCGGTTAGTACCGGTAAAATGGCTTTGGTAGTGCTAGAATAGCTTACTAGCATACACGTACCTAGAGATTTTCAGTGTTTTGTATCCACTATCCTATTTCCAGTGTCTTGTGTCCACTATCCTGTTTTCTGTTATAAAATGATTATTTTCATGAATTGTTTTATGATAACCCTGTTTCGTATTATGCTAATTAATCTTAATTATGATTATGATTGTGTGTTTAATATGATTTTGGGTGCCATTTATATGATTATATATGGTTTTGACTTTATATCTGTTCACCATAGGAAAATATGTTTTAACTTACTGTTATAAACTAAAAATTGAAGGCCTTATCAGCCACAGAAGCCAAAATTGACTATGCCATTGTGATTGGCGTAATTTTTAGAGCCTATGGTGAAATTTAATTGAAAACTGATTCAGAACGAAATAATTAGGTTCAGAACGATTAAATTAAGCTCAATTACTTAGCCTAAATCAAATTTGATTAGGCCAACATATATAAGTGGCCTATTTGTATTTATGAGCAATGTTTTGAGCTCATTTCCTCTCCTTTGGCTGGGATCACTCTAGAGAGAGAGAGAGAGAGAGAGAGAGAGAGAGAGGGTCAGTTAGAGAGAGAGAGTGAAGGCAATTGAAGCTTTGATCAAGAAGCTTGGAAATCTTGAAGATTAACTCAAGAATTAACCATAATTTGGAAGATTTGAGCTCCTAGGTGAGTAATTGAGCATAGATTCATGAGTTTAAGTTTGTAATTTTGTGAATTCAAAATTAAGTGGTAATCAAGAGCATGGATTGAATTGATTGTGATGAGATTGAAGTCTATATGCACATTCATGCATAGAATTGCCATGATTTTGCATAATCAAGCATGAGGCATGTTGAATATGATGAATTGAACACCGAATCATACATGCATGCATTTTCCTAATAGATTCCACATTTTGAACATCATTTGTGCCATTTAAAGGGGAATTGGAGTCAAGCATTGACATGCATGCATGATAGATGAGGATATGGAATTTGTATGAAGTTAAGTACATGGGTTTTGAAAATTATGAAAAGAATTCAAGATAATTTATGAGGTGGACCATGATTTTGGTCAATTGGTTCCAAATTACTCATGTTCTTGTATTATATGATGTCATTTCCTGCTTTTGTGTAAAAAACATGAGTTTTGAACCTTTAGCCTCAAGAACAGTTCTAGAAATTCCAGAATTTGGCATATCCGCTCGAGCGGAAAGAACGCCGCTCGAGTGTGAAATGTTAGCTCCCAGAACTTTTGCAGACATTGATGTTCGCTCGAGCGGGTAGAGTTACGCTCGAGCTTCTGTACACGTATTTTGACTCTCAGTTCGAGCGCAAAAATGAGGTAACTAGTACTTTTGCAGACCAAAGGGGTCCGCTCGAGCGGTGAAATATGCGCTCAAGCAGGAAGCCATGTTTCAGAAATTTTATAAGAGTATTGTATGGCTTGTTTTCCGTTCTCTTTCACTTCTAAGCACTCTTATGCATGCATTGAGCATTGTGAATGGAATAAGAAGATAAGAAAGAGGCCCAAGAGGAATGAATAAATTAAGAACGGATTGAATTACTTGTGACCCATTATGTGTTATGATTTATGTAGGGTCGAGCACAAGGACGAATCCACTGGCAAAACACTGTGAGTAATATCTTAGTAAAGATATTTTGAAGTATGCTATTTGTCCAATTGCTTACTTCTAATTGCGTTTATAAGTTTGTTAATTTGAATTGTGGACAAATATTCGTTATAACATGATTGATTGGGCCAAAGGCCGTCAGACACGATTGATTGGGCCAAAGGCCATCAGACATGATTGATTGGGTCAAAGACCGCCGGACATGATTGAATGGGCCAAAGGCCGTTGGACGTAAATGGTTGGGCCAAAGGCCGTCGGACATAATTGATTGAGCCAAAGGCCGTCAGGCATGAATGATTGGGCCAAAGGCCGTCAGAAATGAATGAAATGGCCCAGAGGTCGTTTGATATGTTCGGGCTTGAAATCGCCTAATGAACTAGATAAAACCATAAATGGGCCCAAGGCCGTCTGATATATGTATATATGTTCTGAACTTCATTCATGTGTCTTCTTTATTTGATATTATTCACTAGGCTTTCACTCACTCTCATTCATGTGTATGTAGGTAAGCCAAGAGATGTTCAAACCCAGCCTTGGTGAAGTATGTGAGAAACAGTCAAAGTTTTTGAGGAGTCAGCCTTAACGTCTCACGCACGAGACTTGTTTTTGCCCTTTTGTTGTTTGGTTATGTTTTTGCTATGTTGGCAAAAACATTGAACCACCTTTGTATATATGTTTTGTTTGGCTAACTGTATGACTGTAAGTTCCTGGATATAGACTAACTCTAAGGGTATATGTGAGTTATTATGAAATACTTTTGGAATGATTTTGCTATATCATGTGAGCACAGCTCTATGGACAAAGCTTTAATCATGCTTCCGTTTTGGCCTCTTAACTCTGTTGAGTAAAGTCTGAGAATTGTTTGAGGCCGTAGGTAATCCCTTGATTACTGGCCGGTTATGACCTTAATCCATGGGGGCGGGGGCGGGTTCGAGTCCTGACAGAGTGGTATCAGAGCACAAGTTAATAACTCACACACTTGTCCAATGAGCAACAGGCATCTAGGAAAGATTTAGGATGCATTCATGTGATAAGTAAGAATCTGAAAGCATCGAGAACATGCTTAAATGTTTCAAGATGGATGATTGTATGTTATATATTTGTGCTTTACTTGCATTGCAAATTATTTGAATATGTATACTTTTTGGTATATGCATACTTGTGAACCTTTTGTATAAAGAATAATGGAAGTCTAATCAGATGGTGAGAACAAGAGGTGATGACATGGAGGAGTCTTCTACTGCCAGAATAAATAGGATGGAAAGATTGATACAGGAAATGGCAGAAAACATTGAGGCAACAACAACAGTGGAAACAACTACACCCTCCGCCTCCTTCTCCAGTACCACCTGTCCAAGATCTTCAGAATGATGACCGAATAATATCTCTCACCAAGGAATTTAGGAAAATGAAACCGCCACAGTTTCATGGGGGATTGGATCCGTTAAAAGCAGAAGCATGGGTCCTTGGAATAGAAAATTTATTTGAAGTGTTTCCTTGCCTAGAAACGCAGAAAGTACTGCTAGCCACTTTTACTCTTGAAGATGAGGCAAGAAGGTGGTGGATGCTAATGCGTGAAAACAATAAAGATATTGGTTGGGCACGGTTCTTGGAAATTTTCTATGACAAATAATTTCCACAGTGTGTTCGTGACAAAAAGGTGACGGAGTTCATGGAATTTAAACAGAACATCATGACAGTAGCTGAGTATGAGGCCAAGTTCACTGAATTGACCATATTTGCACCACATGTGGTCGATACCGACTACAAGAAAACGAGACATTTTGAAGGAGGGCTTCGAGATGATATCTTAGAAAGGATGAATGTTCTCAAGCTGGAAACCTACATTGAGGTGCTGGACTGAGCCATAATATCAGAGGCTAACATAGCCAGACAGACCAAATCAACAACTGACTGGAAGGGTAGTAAAAGACAGGGCTTCTTTTCGAAGAAGCAAAATACGGGCTCCTCAAGTACTTCTAATTCTTTCCGAGATACATCTCCAATGTGCAATATTTGCAATAAAAGGCATCATGGAGTTTGGTACCATGTGTCAGGAGCTTGTTTTAAGTGTGGAAAAATGGCACATATAGCCAGAGATTGTAATCAGAATAGCGAAAAATTAGTTGCTAATTCCACTGCATCAATCCCGAAACCGGGAAATACTATGAGATCTACTACCACCGGAGATACCGTGAGGCAAGGAAGAGTTTTTGCACTTGTTCCGGGCGATACACGAAATGTTGAAACCATTGTCTCAGGTACTATCTCTATGTGTAATCAGGATGCTTTTGTACTAATTGACTCCGGATCAACTCACTCTTTCGTAACTTGTGCATTTACATCTAGACTGAGTAGACCTCTAGAATCATTGCCATACTTGCTATGTGTATCTACTCCATCTGGGGAATCTGTGTTGTGTGCATCTGTATATCAATTTTGTGACATGCGTATTGGAAATGTTATTCTGTATGTGGATTTCTTGTCCCTGAACTTTAGACATTTTGATATAATTCTAGGCATGGATTGGTTAACTAAATATTGTGCCACCATTGATTATGTAACAAAATGGGTTGTGTTTAAACCATCGGAACAGGAAGAAATTGTGTTTGTGGGTAACGGGGTAGTGCCTCCACCTTATTTGATATCTACTATGAAAGCATGTAAATTGATCAGGAAAGGGTGCTAGGGTTATTTGTGTTGTGTACTATCTAAACAATTTGAGAATGTTGAATTGAACAGTATCCCTATTGTTAGAGAATTTCCAAATTCCAAATGAATTACCAGGGGAATTAGTGGACAGGGAAATAAAGTTTACTATCGAAATTATGCCAGGCACTCAACCTATTTCTAAAACTCCCTACAGAATGGCTACTGCTGAAATGAAGGAATTGAAAAAACAGTTACAAGACCTGCTTGACAAAGGGTTTATTCGACCTAGTACTTCACCATGGGGTGCACCAGTGTTATTTGTGAAAAAGAAAGATGGAACCTTGCACTTGTGTATTGACTATCGAGAACTGAACAAGGTAATGATAAAGAATAAATATCTCTTACCTCGTATTGATGACCTGTTTGACCAGTTGCAGGGATCACAAGTGTTTTCCAAAATTGATTTGAGGTCCTGGTATCACCAGTTGAAAGTAAAAGCAGAAGATGTTGAGAAAATTGCGTTTCGAACAAGGTATAGCCATTATGAATTTCTTGTTATGCCATTTGGGGTGACTAATGCTCCTACAGCATTTATGGAGCTAATGAATCGAATTTTTAGGACCTACCTTGATGAATTTGTTGTACTTTTTATTGATGATATTTTGATATACTCAAAGAATAGACTTGAACATTTACAACATTTGAGGACTGTTTTGCAAACACTTAGGGAAAAGAAATTATTTGCCAAACTAAAGAAATGTGAATTTTGGTTGGATGAAGTTATCTTTTCAGGGCATGTTATCAACAATGAGGGAATTTCAGTAAACCCGCAAAAAATAGAGGCAATCGTGCATTGGCCTACACCGACAAATGTAACAGAGGTCCGTAGTTTTATGGGTTTAGCTGGGTACTACAGGAGGTTTGTGAAGGACTTTTCAAAAATAGTTGTGCCTCTTACCCAACTGACACGCAAAGGGCAACCGTTTGAATGAAATGACGAAAGACAATCTGCCTTTCACGAACTGAAAATGAGATTGACCACTGCACTAGTTTTGACACTACCATTAAGTACGAAAATTTTTGTGATTTTCAGTGATGCATCTTATAAAGGCTTGGGTTGTGTATTAATGCAGAATGGAAGGGTGATTGCCTACGCCTCTTGGCAGTTGAGACAGCACGAAAAGAATTACCCAACACATGATTTAGAATTGGTTGCAGTCGTATTTGCTTTAAAAATCTGGCAGCATTAGGGAAAAATGTGAAGTCTACACAGATCACAAAAGTCTGAAGTACTTCTTTACACAAAAAGAGTTAAATATGCGATAGAGAAGGTGGCTTGAATTGATAGAAGACTATGACCTGGAGATTTAGTATCACCCTGGGAAAGCCAATATAGTTGCTGATGCGTTGAGCATAAAATCGATGGGGAGTTTGGCTTGTTTACTCACTAAACAGAAAGAGATCTTGCAAGATTTTGAGAAATCCGAGATTGAAGTGATATTATGTGAACAGGGCGGATTGATAGCCGTCATTTCAGCCGAACCAGCAATCATTGATGAGATTAAACAGAAATAGAAGGAGGATGAATTCCTTAAAAAGATAGTTGATGAATTTGAAATGAATCCAAGACCGAAATATAGTGTGGTAAATGAGGTGCTGAAATTCCAAGACATATTGTGTGTTCCGAACATTTCTGAGTTAAAGAAAAGAATTCTAGATGAAGCCCATAAGTTAGTATTTGCCACGCATTCGAGCAATAACAAAATGTATCGGAATTTGAAACAAAGCTATTGGTGGCCCAAAATGAAGAAAGAGATTGCAGAGTATGTGTCCAAGTGCTTTCAATGTCAGCAAGTTAAAACTGAACATCAGAAACCGGGCGGCCTACTTCAGCCTCTCCCTATTCCCGAATGGAAATGGGAGTACGTGACTATGGACTTTGTTGTTGGTCTACCTCACATTCCCCGAGGTATGGACTTTATTTGGGTTGTAGTTGATAGACTGACTAAATCTGCACTTTTTCTGCCCGTTAAAACTACATTTGATGCTTCGGATGTGTGCCTTAGATTTCCAAGGGAGTTAGGAAGATTATTTGCCACTAAGCAGAATTTGCATACAATAATAGCTTCCACTCCAGCATTGGCATGGCTCCATACGAAGCTTTGTATGGTAGAAAGTATAGATCACCAATTTGTTGGACAGAGGTTGGATATAAGGCCTTACTTGGGCCTGAAATTGTGCAAGACACTTCTGAGAAGATCAAAATTATTCAACAAAGGCTCAAAACAGCTCAGAGTCAACAAAAGAATTACGCAGATGTTCGAAGAAGACCTCTTGAATATGAGGTTGGTGATCATGTGTTTATTTGTGTGACGTCGATGAAGGGCCAAGTAAGATTTGGAAACAAAGGTAAATTGTCGCCCCGTTACATCGGGCCGTTCCAAATTCTAGAAAGGCTTGGTCTTGTTGCTTACCGAGTCGCTTTGCCATCGGGATTCGAACAAATACACAATGTATTCCACGTATCAATGTTAAGGGGTTATCTTCGAGATCCGTTTCATGTGATTGATTATCACCAGATAGCTCTTGATGAAAATATGGAGTACGCAGAATGGCTGGAACGAATCATTGACCGGCAAGTGAAACAGTTGAGAAGCAAGTCCATCACAATGGTGAAAGTGGAATGAAAAGAACACTATGGGACGGACGCTACATGGGAAAAAGAGGATGAAATGCGACTACGCTATCCACATTTGTTTCCCGACGAAGGTAAAATAAGTTTGGAGGACCAAACTTCCTAAATGAGTGAAAACTGTGATAACCCTGTTCCGTATTATGCTAATTAATTTTAATTATGATTGTGATTGTGTGTTTAATATGATTTTGGGTGCCATTTATATGATTATATGTGGTTTTAGCTTTATATCTGTTCACCGTAGGAAAATATGTTCAACTTACTGTTATAAACTGAAAATTGAAGGCCTTATCTGCCACAGAAACCGAAATTGACTACGCCATTGTGATTGGCATAATTTTTAGAGCCTATGGTGAAATTTAATTGAAAACTGATTCGGAACGAAATAATTAGGTTCAGAACGATTAAATTAAGCTCAATTACTTAGCCTAAATCAAATTTGATTAGGCTAACATATATAAGTGGCCTATTTGTATTTATGAGCAATGTTTTGAGCTCATTTCCTCTCCTTTGGCTGGGATCACTCTAGAGAGAGAGAGAGAGAGAGGGTCAGTTAGAGAGAGAGAGTGAAGGCAATTGAAGCTTTGATCAAGAAGCTTGGAAATCTTGAAGATTAACTCAAGAATTAACCATAATTTGGAAGATTTGAGCTCCTAGGTGAGTAATTGAGCATAGATTCATGAGTTTAAGTTTGTAATTTTGTGAATTCAAAATTAAGTGGTAATCAAGAGCATGGATTGAATTGATTGTGATGAGATTGAAGTCTATATGCACATGCATGCATAGAATTGCCATGAATTGCCATGATTTTGCATAATCAAGCATAAGACATGTTGAATATGATGAATTGAACACCGAATCATACATGCATGCATTTTCCTAATAGATTCCATGTTTTGAACATCATTTGTGCCATTTAAAGGGGAATTGGAGTCAAGAATTGACATGCATGCATGATAGATGAGGATATGGAATTTGTATGAAGTTAAGTACATGGGTTTTGAAAATTATGAAAAGAATTCAAGATAATTTATGAGGTGGACCATGATTTTGGTCAATTGGTTCCAAATTACTCATTTTGTTGTATTATAAGATGTCCTTCCCTGTTTTTGTATCGAAAACATGAGTTTTGAACCTTTGAACATCAAGTTTGAGCCTCAAGAACAGTTCTGGAAATTCCAGAATTTGGCATATCCGCTCAAGCGGGAAAATTGCCGCTCGAGCGTGAAATGTTAGCTCCCAGAACTTTTGTAGACATTGATGTCCACTCGAGCGGGTAGAGTTACGCTCGAGCGTCTGTACACGTATTTTGACTCTTAACTTGAGTGTCCAAAGTGGAGCTCAAGCGCAAAAATGAGGTAACTAGTACTTTTGCAGACCAAAGGGGTCCGCTTGAGCGGTGAAATATGCGCTCGAGCGGGAAGCCCTGTTTCAGAAATTTTATAAGAGTATTGTATAGCTTGTTTTCCGTTCTCTTTCACTTCTAAGCACTCTTAGGCATGCATTGAGCATTGTAAATGGAATAAGAAGATAAGAAAGAGGCCTAAGAGGAATGAATAAATTAAGAACGAATTGAATTGCTTGTGACCTATTATGTGTTATGATTTATGTAGGGTCGAGCACAAGGATGAATCCACCGGCAGAACACTGTGAGTAATATCTTAGTAAAGATATTTTGAAGTATGCTATTTGTCCAATTGCTTACTTCTAATTGTGTTTATAAGTTTGTTAATTTGAATTGTGGACAAATATTCGTTATAACATGATTGATTGGGCCAAAGGCCATCATACACGATTGATTGAGTCAAAGGCCGTCATACACGATTGATTGAGCCAAAGGCCGTCAGACACGATTGATTGGGCCAAAGGCCGTCGGACAGGATTGAATGGGCCAAAGGCCGTTGGACGTAAATAATTAAGCCAAAGGCCGTCGGACATAATTGATTGGGCCAAAGGCTGTCGGGCATGAATGATTGGGCCAAAGGCCGTCGGACATGAATGAAATGGGCCAAAGGTCGTTTGATATGCTCGGGCATGAAGCTGCCTAATGAACTAGATAAAACCATAAATGGGTCCAAGGCCGTCTGATATATGTATATATGTTCTGAACTTCATTCATGTGTCTTCTTTATTTGATATTATTCACTGGACTTTCACTCACTCTCATTCATGTGTATGTAGGTAAGCCAAGAGATGTTCAAACACAGCCTCGATGAAGTATGTGAGAAACAGTCAAAGTTTTTGAGGAGTCAGCCTTAACGTCTCACGCACAAGACTTGTTTTTGCCCTTTTGTTCTTTGGTTATATTTTTGCTATGTTGGCGAAAACGTTGAACCACCTTTGTATATATGTTTTGTTTGGCTGACTGTATGACTGTAAGTTCCTGGATATAGACTAACTCCATGGGTATGTGTGAGTTATTATGAAATACTTTTGGAATGATTTTGCTATATCATGTAAGCACAGCTCTATGGACAAAGTTTTAATCTTGCTTCCGTTTTGGCCCCTTAACTCTGTTGAGTAATGCCTGAGAATTGCTTGAGGCCGTAGGTAATCCCGTGATTACTGGCCGGTTATGACCTTAATCGATGGGGGCGGGTTCGGGTCGTGACATTTTTGTAATCTGGCATTGCATTGTTTTGTTTTGAGATGAAAAACGAGAAATGTTTAACAAATGGCATGCATGTGCATTTACCTTATAATTTTACTAAGACTTATATATTGTGTTAGAGTACCTTTACTGAGCTATGGCTCACCTATGTGAAAAATAATTTTCAGGTGCTGATAATATGCCTCTGTCAAGAACGTAACTTGGAAGGAATTTGAGATAAAGGTTTCGTTTTTGTTTATTGATTTAATTATTTTTGCTTTAAGCCTCGGGCTTTACTTGTATTGAGTTAAGCTCATTTTGTTATAACCAAGCATTAACTTGGAAAGTTATAGCCATTTAGGCATATAATTATTTGGTTTCACTTTTACTTTATTTTATGTATCCATGCCAAATGCTATAGATTTAGAATCTAGGGTTTATGAATGTATATTGCATGTCATTTTTGTGGATGGAATAGAAGATATGATGTTTGTTGATCATTTGTAAAGAAATGTTACGAGTTGGATTATTATTATTTATTTTGGAGTGTTATAGTTGTTGATTGTTTGATTGATATTGTTTTTCATTGTTTAAAATTAAATTATAATTACAAATCTATATCTCGGGCGTGTTAAGATGTTTCACCTACAATCATAAAATCTCCATAATTAACTATAAAGTAAATTTCTTGATTGTTGGACAATCTCCCAGCTTTACACCTGAAAAATGATTTAACAACGGGAATGAACAAATATGTCCAGTAGGGATCTACAATGAATTTAAAAAATAATATACCAAGGATTTATACGATCATGATGCTCAAGTCATAAGTACATAGATAGTGTGGCTTTTGATATATCAAGATAGAAATGCATAACCATACATTTTTCAAAAGAATACTTCTTTAATATTTAAGAAGAATTATTTCTCGTTTGTCCAACCCAAGTTTAAATATGAAACATTTTACTACAGTTTATTACTACTTCACATCTACACTCAAACAACCAATTCATTTATTTAACATGCAAAAATTTCAAGAACATCTATAACCACTATCAACTAACATCCCTTGAGTTGTATAGCCAATCATAAATCCCACCATAACATAACACTAGCACAAATGTACACATTTTTCATCTATCATAATGTCACTAAATCCATTCAATTAAACTAATATCACAATAGCGTCACATTCTCCCATATTAACTGGCCTCAATACAGAAGGGCAACTGGGTGCCTTTTAATTCACAACAAGACCAACTACAAAGAGTCATCAATTCCACAACACAATTTACTGGGCACTAACTAGAAGGAATCAGAACTTATCTCAACATGCCATGCTTTACCAATGGCTAGCCAGAAAGAATATGGAACCTCTATATAGTCCTAACAGTTCACACACTTTACCAGGCGCAAGCCGCAAGATAAGCGAACCCTATCTCAATGCTCCACGATTTACCGATCGTTATCTGTGAGGAATGTAGAACCTCCACACGATTTACCTGGTGCAAATCATAAGGAATCACAACCTATCTCAAGACATCACACTCTACCAGTCACAAGCCAGTAGGAAACGGACCCTTCGCATCGTTCAGTAATTTCCACAACATTCTGAATTAAGTAATCAATCAACAACACAACACGCATAGCCTATTCTACAACAATCAATGCCATCATCTACTGATGAGTAAGGACAAAACCTTTAAACAATATATATAACACAACTCTCATATGTGAAACAAATATAATTCTCATAAAATTCTCATTGTTCACAATTATAACATAATCAATCTCGTGATTATTTACTCAACTTACATAACATTAACTACCATCATGTGAATTTCCATAACTTAATCCATTTCTTTCTAATCATTACAAACAGCAATTTGAACAATTTAAAAATACTTATTTCTTATTTTCTCTTGTCATATCACACTTCCTTTCATAATAAATAATATGGTTTGAACATCATGAAATTAATAACTAATCTTATTTCTCAACATTATTAAATATATAAAATTAGGACTTTTTATTGTAATCATCATGATCAAGTTCTATTGTCAACAAATCCTCATAATCAACATTAAACACAAGAATTACCCATTTAAAACCCTAACCTACATCTATATGTTTTTTGCAAAATCCCTTCTCAAATCATGTTTTTCATGCACTAGAAAATACCATATATTTATCTATCTATGAGAGTGTATTGAAGAGTGTTAAAAAAATCCCTACCTCAAAGGGGGAGAATGGATGAGAGGAGAAAAGCCCAAAATTCAACGTTGATGAAAACTCAATCCAATCGGTGAGAAAGTAGCCCTCGTCGCAGTCTTTGTATTGGCCTTAAGATCCCATGTCAAAATCTTGATAGTTTTTACAAGATCTTTAAGAGAAGTTGAGATTTAGATGGGCTTTGCAGAGAAAGATGAAAGAGATATAATATATATATATATATAGAGAGAGAGAGAGAGAGATGAGAAAAAAAATGAAGAGATGGGAAAGAAACTCAGTTTTTAAGTGATTGGACACGAATTTGAATTTCTGAATTCGAGCAGACAGCTTGAGTGGTGAGTGAAAACTCTTAATATCTCTACTTTCTCGAATAGAATGTTCGAGCAGTTAAAAGTGCGCTCAAGCGGTGAATCAATGTTGCAATATCGCAGGAAATTTTGAAAAATAGAGTTAGAAGGGTCTATGGACCGCTTGAGCGGTTAAACTTGCACTTGAGAGAACTATGCCCACAACTTTCTTCTTCTTCTTTTTTTTTAAAATTTTTTTTTATTATTTTTTTATTATTTTTTTTAACTTAGATTCGCAAACTTCGAACAAACATAACTTTCTCATTTGGACTCCATTTTGGGTCATTCTTGTGTCTAAATTGAAGCCCCGAAAATAAGACTTTTAATAATTCCAGCCTCACATCAAGATTCAAAGTGCGGAGAGAGAAAATGGTAAAAGAGTAAAAACTACTCATGAAACAATTATTTAAATCAAAGTTTTTTGTCTAATCTTACGCTACCGTCACAATGGCACACCAAACAATACATTAACCATAGAGGTTCTAATAATAATAATAATAATAATAGAGTCAAAAGCAATACTACGGAATATGAAGTGTTACATAAAAAGTATCAAAAATGTATTGTATGGTTGAAATTTATTTTAAATGTGACCTACATCACATTTAAAATGAATTTCAATCACATAATATGCATTTTGATAAGCAGGTGTTCAGGCCAGTTTGTGTGCATTTTAACTAATCTCAGTGTCTTAAAGTTAACAATCAGGCAAACTTTTAATTGGGTGACTCAAACTCAAGACTTTGAATCTTATTTTCAAATCTTTACCATGCGGCCACCCCACGAGGATATCACATTATATATTTTTGGAGAAATTACAACAAAAACAACAACAAAAAAAAATCAGGGTTTATCCCTTATAACAAAATAAAATTTCAATTCTGTCAATTTTAAACTCTATTTGTTTTCAATCTATGCTATCTGTCTATTTCCTTTAAGTAAAACTAACGAAAAAAATTGATATTTTAGTCATTAAAGTCAACAAAAAGATATTTTAGACATTTTATGTAAACCTACATTGAGTTTAATAATCAAAATACTATTTTCTTTCATCAATTTTACTTAACGGAAATAGACAGATTGTTTATATTGAAAACAAATTAATAGTTTAGAGT
Organism: Camellia granthamiana; assembly: GCA_036172215.1. NCBI lineage: Eukaryota > Viridiplantae > Streptophyta > Magnoliopsida > Ericales > Theaceae > Camellia > Camellia granthamiana. Next base: position 95,950,260 of record CM069908.1, on the reverse strand, counting down.
TTAAATTAATAAAATTAAAAACTCAGCCTTTTATATATATATATTTTATAATTTTCCTTATATATTTGATGCGTTAGTTTAATTCTCAATTATATCATTAGCCTCGTTTCCTGCTTAAACATGAACTAGTCTTAATTTTTGTGGCATGTGCATTAACCAAATAGGTGTCGGTGTGTTACTCTTCTTTGAAAGAGTACAACTCTGAAAAAGACTTTAAATATTAAATTTAAGTATGATAGGTGGATTCGATTAATCTAATTATTTCATTAGTTCAATTTGACATTGTTTTGTTTGCTTTGCAAGAAGAGGTTGGAAAGAGAGGATGAGAGCGAATTTTGCATCCTTTTTCTTGGTATGCCAAACGACAAACTACAATATCCATATGGAATGTCTTCGGATAATTTAGTTACTAAATACATTTAATTAATTTTTATTGAATGAATGGAATTAGATTATAAAATAGCCCCTAGTCAATAAACTTTTTTTTTTCAGCAATGCTAGGTATCATGAAAAACCTTTCATGAAAATAATCATGAAAGCTTTGTAACCATTGGATTACACTTAGAATAAAGCACCACACACTAATCAAGGTAATCTAAGGATCATAAATCTTTCATGATCATTTTCATGAAAATTTTTTCATGATACCTAACTTTTTTTTTTTTTTTTTAGCTAAACCATAGACTATTGGACTACACCACCCATTGCCTTCCCAACCCAATCCACCAAAACAAGAATATTAGTATGGTGTTGTTTGATAATGTTGTAAAGGATGGACAGATGTGGTGGCCAATAGTGTTGTGTCTGGAAGTAGCCTCAGAGTTGGTAGTTGGTAGTCGGAGTGTCGGAGGTTACAGAATGTATAAAGGGCTACTCGAACGTGAATGAAGGCCATTTGCGGTGACTATTTGTCGGAGGGTCACTGTTGGCTGACTATCAATGATCGTTGGTGGTAGTAGGTGGCCGATGGCTGCATTGGGTGATAGAAAAGGAAGGAGAGAGTAAAAAAATTAATGAAAACACTCTTTTGTTCTTTCCCAAAATATTTTAAAAATGAAAATACCAAACAAGCTTTCATTTTCTGTTTCTAAAAACCGAAAACAAAATTAAAAAATAAAAAACATTATCAAACGAGACTTAAGAAAACTGTTTAAAATTTAAATGTATGTTGTACACGTCATGTACTTGATCTCTTAGAGCATCTTGACTAACCTAATATTTTGGTGGAGACATGATGATAACAATAATAATAATAATAAGAAACAAAGTTCACTAAAATAAAACAAAAAACCAACTGTAGCTAGCAATGTAGCGTATGCTATACTACGATAGCAACGTAAAGCTCTTTTTTGTGCCAAGTTTAGGACAGACAATAGAGGAAATTTTATTTTGTCCCTCAAACTATCATTTGAAATTTAATTCAACTTTTATTGTTTTAATAATATATCAATTTATACCTAAATTATTGATTTTGAATCAATTTTATTCCTGCCGTCTATAATCAAACGGAAGTTGTTGACATGGTGACACCCAAATTTCAATGAAAACTTCATTTTATCCCCCAAAATATCCCTAAATTATCCATTAATTTAAATTTAAATATTTAATAATAATTTTCGTCATTCTATATGATTTTCTAAATCTCGAAAGAAGATGTTTTTTTTAGAACACGTGCAGTCTAAATTTTTATCCACACAATTTTCAACATCATATTGAAATTACTCTGGGAGATAAGTTAGCTACAATTGCTAAGAGAGAAAGAGATATTAGACTCAGAATTTTGGACCCAATTAGTATCTCTAGGGCTGATTAAAGGTAATTTGAGACTTAAAGCAACAATTTTAAATGAGGTATATTTTGTTAATAATCTTTTTTGTAAAGTTTATTATTTAAAATTTATTTTTCTTGGTTTTTTAGATGAAACTATTATTAGATTTTTAAATTTAATTTTTTTTAATAATATATTTAAGGGTCAAATTGATATTTTGGGAATAATTTGGGGATAAATAAAATTTCAAATGACATTTCAGTGCCGTATAAGTAATTTCTATTTGATTGTAGACAGTAACTAATGGCATGGTCATGAATTGATTTAAAATCGAATAATTCAGATGTAAAATTAATATTATTAAAAGAACATATGGGTTGAATTGACTGTTGAATGACAATTTATGAGGCACAATAAAATTTCCTTTTGGAAATAATATAGTCCTATTTCATACTACACCTTTAATGAGAAAACTTCTTTTTTTAAAAAAAAAATAAAATTGCATTTATGCCATTACAATTGAAGTTTTAAACAATGTCATGCAAAAATAAATTGACAAAAGGGGTGTTCATAGGTCGGTTTGGCTTGAATTTTTCCTTTATCCGTCATCTGAACTAACTCTATCAAGTTAGAAATCTCTTGGATTGTAATCAATTGAATATTATTGTGAAATTGTATCATTCAAAACCGAGAAACTGTTAGATTAATTTATTATTCAGTCGGTCGAATTTGAGCAATTGGATTAATTTTGAAACCACTGACAACCGAGAAATCAGTGTTTGAAAGGTGTGCCAATCGAGGCCGACTGTTGAATCTCACGAAATCGACCGCAACTGCGGTTCAAGTCAGATCGGACGGGTGGATCGGGTTATGTGGGTTTTTGAACAACTCAATTTGAGAGTTAATTTGATACAAATCAATTAAATGTAAATATAAAAATTACATCTATACATATGCATTTATTTATTTTGTAACCTAGACTAATAAGTTGAGGCATTATTTATAAAAACAAAATAGTAATAAAAAAAAGAATAGTGATTGATCCATTGATGGATAGAAAAGTAGTACACTGTAGCAGTGCTTGTGCTATTTTAACACAATAAATAATATACAACGCTAGAGTAACTGATAGTAAATTGTATAAAGTGTTTTTTAGCACCCAAAAAAAAAAAAAGAAAGAAAATTCAACTTACCATAAAAATTTGTCAAGAAAATTACCATAATTAAAGAATTGTGGTTGAACTAGGGTTTTTTTTTTTTTTTTTTTTTTTTTTTTTTTTTTTTTTTTTCCAGAAAAGACAGGAATTTTACTGATGCAAAAGAATTACAATATACATCAGTAAAAAAATATGAATGCACAAGCATCATAGCAAACAATATGATCCCAACTAGGTGTAGACGTCCCCGAACGCCCCGGGAGGGTTAAGTCCCGTTCCGTTCATACTGGGGTCACTACAGTTCAAGGACTCGATTGTCACGGTTCTAAATCTTGAACCAAAGAGTCCAAATCCGGCAAATCGTTTTTGAGAAAACGGATTTTTGAAAGAAGTGCCAAACATGGACTGCTTTGCCAGATACAGAGTCGCCACCTAAATATTTTTTTTATGGAGAAATTTAGAAAACCCTGACTCGGTGCTGTAGACACCCCATTTTTGACCGCCCTCAAGACTTGGGCATTACTGATGGTTTGCTCGGTGTTGAGAGATGTGCAGGGCAAAGATTCAATTCCTTCGGCAAGGAGAGAGGCGAACCCTTCAAAACACTTTGTTTAGGGGTTTGGAGTTGAAGAAAAGAGGAGAGGAGGGGAGAAAATAGGTCGGAGAAGAAGTTCGCCATGAATCCGGGTAAAAGAAAGTCGAGCGGCCCTCGCTGAATCAGGCTTATTCAATTGCATACTTGGAGTTAAGCTATGAGGCCACTACCATTGGAAAGAAGACTTCCGGGGCTTCATTTTTGGTTCAAGAATCTCCTAGAGCCAAGTCAGGGTGGAGGAGATATGATTGATTGAAGCTGGGCATCATCCCGGCTGGATCGAGTCTGCGCGGCCTTACGGAAAAGGGCATAACTTTTTACATAGGAGGAATTTTGATGCAAGGTTTGCGCCATTGGAAAGCTAACTTCCGGGGCTTCGATTTGCATACCCACTGGCCATTTTTTTGACCTAGGAATCACCTATCGGCACTCTATTTAGCCGACCGGCAGAAAATAGTGCCGACCGGCACTTTATTTTGGCCGATGATCAAATTTTCTGGCCGACCTGACCCCTTTGCACCCCCCAGGCCTGGTGTATACCAGCTGTGCCAGCTGGGATGCACAGAACCAGATCCACATGCATACATGTGCCTATTTTGCACCCATTTGAACCTTTGAACCCCCCTTTCCTTCTAGAACCTTGAACCCTTTGGCCAAGCTTCTTGGGGAAGCTTGGCCAGCTGTTTTAGCTTCTCCTAGAAGCCTTGGACCATTTACACCCTTTGCCCCTTTTCATTTAGCTTCCTTGGGAAGCTTAGAGCCTTTATTTTGTCTATATAAGAGCTCTTCTTCTCCTTGGCTTAGGGTTGGAGACTTTGGAACAAAAAACCAGAGAAATATATGTATATCTGATATATACATATACATCCTTCCATCTCTCAATATATCTCTCTCATTCCACCTCCAAACACCCTTGTTCTTGGGCCATTCCTTCACCACCACCTAGCACCACCACCACCACTCCATTTCCAGCGGCTTGGAGGTCTTCTCAGAGGCTAGGAGGCACTGTTTTTCAGTCAAAAGGGCAGCCAAGAGTTAGTTTTCAAGGGTGAGTTCTCATTCTCCCTTTTCTAACCTTTTCTTGATCCATATCTAAGCCTTGCTTGCAAGCACTTTTGGGCTCCGACCCAAACTTCAAATAGTCTTATTTTGGGGTCCTCTTCATGTTTGATTGAGGACCCCTTGCTGTTTGGTGATAGCATCTAGCACCTATCTCTTTACCCCCTTGTATGCCATGATTCTTGCATAGTATATTTGGCTGGTGTATAACCTGTTTTTGAGCATGTAATAAACTGTAAGTAGGCTTATTTTGAGCCCTTCTTCAACATTGAAGAAGGGCTCAACCATGTTTGGTAACTCTATCTTGCACTTGTTTCATAATCTCTTCTATTTACCGTAATTTTGCATGCTTTGTTAGCCTACCATGCTTCTGTTTTTGGGTCTTAGACAGGCCTGAAAAGTGTCTTATTTTGACCCCCTCTACATGTCTCATGAAGGGTCTTTGACTGTTTGATGCACCCTTTATATACCTCATGTTGTGGCCTCATTTTGCCCTTGTTTTGCATGACATTTTGAGCCTATTTGTATACTGATTTCGGCTCGGACATCTGCTTTAAATAGCCATATTTTGGGTCCCTCTACAACATTGTAGAAGGGCCCTCACTTGTTTGGAGCCTCCATGTATCGGTTATCTCTTTGCCCTCCTTGTGGCCCTTTCCTTGCATAGGATTTTTCCCATACTTGTATGTGTTTTTGTGGCCATGTAGTAAACTGAAAAATGCTTGTTTTGGGACTGTCTAGCTGCTGTCTTCATGCTTCATGTTCATATCTTGCATGTTTGGCATAGCTATAGGCCATTTCGAGTGCCAAAATTCATGTTTCGGGACTATTCCGTGCATCGGATGTACTTTGGCCATGATTCGGGACTGTTTTCCCCCACATTTCAGTGCTGAAATTCCATTAGCATGTTTGCATATCGTTTGCCATGCCATTTCATGCCATTGCCTCGGTTTGCGTGCACGTGTGCACGCATTTCGAGGCACCTCATTTTCATCTTATGGCCACTGTTTTAGGCTTGTTTGAGGCTGCCTAATCTAGTTTAAGTCCATTCCCTTATGTGTTGTAGCATGCTTACTTTGTATGTGTCGCTTAGGTTGTGTGCCTAGCATGTTTATATACTTGCATGTTCATATTGCATGTTAGATTGCATGCTTAGGTTGCATTTGACATGCATGCTTTACCTCTTGAATTGAGTATCATAGAGGTTGAGCTCTTTGTTTGTTTATGTGCATTTCATTCCACATTGAGGTTGCACACTTTGGCTTCTTGGGCCATCATGCATTGAAATGCGTGATTGGTGGCCCGGGGGGCGAGGGCCATGCTCCCTTGAGTCCATTGCATGATAGGGAGTGTGTCCGTGCATACATTTGTCCCAAAATTCCATACCATGCTCTGTTGCTGTCTGCTGCTGTCAAAACTGTCTCCTGCAGGAATTTAGTGCCGACCGGCACACTTTTTGTGCCGATAATCTCAATTGCAGCCGGTGGCTAAACCCTGCATCCGATGGTCCAACCCTTCAGCCGGTGGTAATATTCAGGGTATGTGGAAGGTGTCCTAGGACTCTGGCAATTTTGCAGAGAGGCAGGGCAGCAAAAGCAGAGGGAACAGAGGCATGGTGCGGGTTCCCGGGCAAGGCGGACATTGAGCATGCATCATTCGCGCATCCCGAGGCGAGGGGCTGTGGCCCCCTTTTATTTCACATTTATTTATTCAGTAATTAGAATTTGTAATATTTATTCATTTATTTTGGGACTGTATTACTATTTTGGTCCCTCCGAGTGAGGGCGCAATTGTAATAAGTGTGGGTGAGTGTGTGTATGTCTTCCAACCCCCACTTCTTTCTTCCCTTTTATTTACCTGCTTATGATGGTAGATTAGGGCATATTTAAATTAGCATACCTTATGCAATGCATGTGTGCATTCATGCATTTGTTTACATACATCGGGCTCGGTACATCATACAAACTGCATCGTACTTTCAATTCCAAATTGAATACGTGATAGTTGTTGCATTTCATGTGCCATGCTTAGGATAGCCGAGCCTGTCTAGATTACATTCCGTATGCGATGCATTAGTCACTTAACATAAACTAGGTCATGCATGTTTTGCTAACTGGTTTCTTGTTTTGGCACGGAGTACGATGTAAGTTTTATGCTTTACCATGTCGCATGCGTGTGAATGTTAACATGACAGTATGCCTGCCATGCGGCTAAGTGCTTATGTGATAAACTGCTTGAATGCCTGTGGGTGGAGGTTGGATTACTTGAGTTGGGAATACTCATCGAAATCCGTGTTTTAGCCTACTCGCGAGTAGCAATTTCAAACTGTTTTCCAAACAAAACGGATATGCAATGTTTATTTCTAAGTTAGGCAATCTAGTCTATACTTTTGTGTTGTGCGCATCACATAGTAATTCTAGGTTAATAACCGGGATAAGAACGCATAAAGTTTTCAAAATTGGATATCACGATTAGTAGAGGCCGGTCTTCGGACCGGGCGAAAGGGGGTGCTCATAGCTGACCTTCCCCGATCGTACCTAAGCTCCCGAGCCAAGTCACTTTGGTGATGACGAACACGTGGCCTTCGGCACCGAGTCAGGGTTTCCTAAATTTCCCCATTTTAAAATATTTAGGTGGCGACTCTATAATCTGGCAAAGCAGTCCATGTTTGGCACTACTTTTTCAAAATCTGTTTTCTTTCTCAAAACGATTTGCCAGAGTTAGACTCTTTGGTTCAGATTTAGAACCGTGACAAATTGAGTCCTTCGAACTGTAGTGAACCCAATGTGAACCGAACGGGACTTAACCCTCCCGGGATGCGTTCGGGGGCATGTTACAGTTTCTGGCGACTCTGCTGGGGATTTTAGAGAGCTTGACTCGAACTCGTGATATCCTGTTTTGACTACATTTATGTGTTTCTTTGCATTACATGTGCATTGGTGCGCCTAGGACACCGTGTTGGCCATCTGCTATTCCTGAGCGGTTTGCCGGAGGCTTGTCTTGTCAAGGCATGTCCATAAGGCTGACCGGTTGCGGGCTCTGCCAGTATGGGAACACAAATCCCGGTTTTACCGGGGCACCCTTTTTGACCATTCGACCTAGTGCATATCGAAATCCATAGTGACCATTCCAAACTAGGACAGGTTGCTCACCCGATATAGGTTGTTTGAAGCCGCTGCGTGCGTAGTGAAACCCTAGCTCTTGATAAAATAGGACAGGGAAACCCTACCCCAACATAGGAGTGTATTGGCTCTCATTTACTTGCTATGTGCTTTTAGAGTGTATCTCTACAGGGAATGCATATACCAGTTTGCAGTCTGGGTATCCGGCCTGCGGGCACCAGTATCAGTATTTTGAGAATCAGTTATATCTGCGGGTATCAGATTCGGATTTGGGGCAGTGATTTCGGGGAACAGTGATCAGTAATAGAATATAGTCGTTCAGCTCTGCTCATATCCGTTTCAGTGAAATTGGGCTGAGATGCTGTCTATTTTCTCTTTTGCTAGGTAGTCCGGGAACTATAGCTTCAGAAGGCTCCAATATCCCCCGAGGTTCATCAGATTTGTGCTGATAGACTCTGTCAGGTCAGAGACTCAGTTCAAGGGTAATCAGGGCTAAAGAAGGCTAGTCAGGCACAGATCACCAGTTTAGCAGTTACCAGATCAGTGGCCCTTATCCACCCCTCCAGTGAACAGGTCAGTCAGATGGATCAGCAGAATACATCAGGGATGGAGGCAATGATGTGTCAAATGCAGGAAACTATGAAACTCATGCAACAAGACGCTGTCCGCCAAGCGGAATTTTCCAAGCAGCAAGCTGCAATCATGGCTCAGCAGGCTGAGCTCATCACCAGGCTACAACAGCAAAGCGGCGTGTCTGCTTCACAACAAGTTCCTCCCCCAGCAGGAGCTCCAGCACCTAGGGAGACGCCAAATGTCCAAAATGTCCAAGAGGATACAGACCTTCCAACGGGGCCAGCTCCGCCCCCGATCCTACCGCAACTATCCAAGGCACCCACGCCTATCAATGTACCGGACTCTCCCTTTGAGTTTGAAGCGGATCCCACAGCACTGAAGTTGAGCAAGCTTGAAAAGCTGTTCAAGAGATCCCAGGGAGTCAAGACCATCCCTGACATTGAAGATGGATACACGGACACAGCTGTGACATTGCCGGACAGGTTCAAGATGCCTCACATCGACCGTTTTGACGGGTCGGGAGATCCCATGGTCCACTTGAGTTTGTTTTCAGATGTTCTGCGCCCGATGGGCTTGACAAGATTACAGAAGCTCTCCCTTTTTAGCAGGACCCTGTCGGGTATCGCGGCCATCTGGCACGCCAAATTAGAGGACTCAGTGAAACGAAGCTGGGAAGAGATGTCTGAGGCCTTCGTCGCACAATATTCATACAATACCCAGATCGAGATCACAACCCGTGATCTTGAGACAACCAGGCAAGAGCCGAAAGAGGGCTTCTCTGACTTTGTAACTCGGTGGAGGGCCAAGGCCTCAATGATGACCATTAGGCCAACGGACAAGGATCAAATACGGATGGTTGTGCGCAACCTCCAACCCAAGCTCATGCAGAAAATGATTGTTCTCCCATTCCCTACCTTTTCAGATCTACATGAGATGGGAGTACAAATCGAGGACGCTATAAAGCAAGGCCTTATTGACCAGGAAAAGGAGCAGCCCAGGAGGGCGCTTACCCGCAGTTCGAATGCAGCCACCAGTGGTGAAGCAGCTGCAAGATCTTCTGAAGTGGGCATGGTCACCAACACCACATCACAAAAAGCTACCCCATTCACCAGTGCATCCGGAAGTAGTTCACAGCAAACCAAATACCCACCCCGGGTCAAGAGGGTTTTCACCCCACTTTATATGCCATTGTCAAAGGCTCTAGAGGTCTTAATCCGGAAAGGGCATCTGAAACCATTGGAACAACGGCCTTTACCTGATCCTCTCCCTCCAAAGCATGACCGGACTAAGTACTGTGCGTACCATCAACAAACCGGTCATGAGACCGATAGCTGCTTTCGTCTACGCCATGATGTACAAGATTTGTTTGACAACAACGTCATCACCGCACCAACTCAGTAAGGTTTATCGTCACTGGGTCATGTGAACTTGGGGGATAATACGATATGATCAGGGGATGAACCACCTGCGGGCAACACTCAGTTTACTCCAGATGTGGCGTTTGGCATGCACTGCTTTGAGCATTTGCGAATGCTAGTTTTGTACATTCTGACTTGGGTATTAGGTCAGTCTTGTTGTTTTGAGTCTATCTCTTTGTTTTGAGTCAGTCTTTTGATTAAGGGTCTGTCTTGTTGTATTGGGTCAGTCCTGTTGTACGGAGGTCGGGTGATTCCGGGGGTGTTGCCTCGAGCGTCACCATTTTGTTTTGCGTCTGCCTTTTCATTTTGTTTTGAGTCTGTTTCTGCCAGGGAGCTAGTTATGCCAACAGATTTTGAATGAAAACAGCAGTGATTTTCACACTCTTTGTGCTTGCTTCTGCCGTGTGCCAGTTGTGCCAGAATTTCTAAATGAGATGACAGTATTTGACTAAGAACTCTGTCCTTTCTGTGCCTTGAAGTCGTTGTAATGACCTGAGTTTTTCAAAACTTTTTGAACACTACGGTGAAAACGAAGAGGAAGGAATTCCTCGGGGTTTGTAAAAATTTGATCAATTGAGAGAAAGGGAGGCGTGCTAAGCCCTTAATAAATGAAATCATGCTTGTTAGTGTGAGTACTGAGAAGGACCCTAGCTTGATCCAGATTGGTCCCACACTATCTTCAGCACGAGCGATTTGTCGCTTTTTTAAAAACTTTCAAAAAAGGTGTTTTGCGCGGTCCTGCGAAGACATGTGTGGAATCGCTCTTGAGATTGTGCAGCCTAGGATCGCTCTCAGCCTCAAGATTCAATCCCTTTGTTCTCGAAAAACTTTGACCTTGGGTTCAGAGTATTCAACGATCAACCATCAAGAGAGGCCTGTGTGGCCAGATTTTGAAGCAACCCTCGAACAAGAGGCACCAAAGCTAGATCAAGAAGATCAGATCTCATCAGAGGAAGCTTGGGAAGCTAGATCAGAAGCCCCCCCTCAAACTAGGGGCAAAGATGTCAGATGTGCTCGAAGAGCCAAAGGTGGATCCTTCTGCACAACAATACAAACGGCCACTCTCCTGGATACAGAAGGCTTCAATCTCAAAACCATTTGGCATGGATAAAGCTACACTTTTACCCTTGAGAGGCTCGCTGGGCCGAAAACCCGGAAGGGCGACCCAGGCAAAAGTTAGAGCAAAGAAAAGAATGAAAAAAAGCAAAAAGAAAAAAAAAATGCAAAGATACAAAAAATGCAAAAGAAAAGAAAAGAAAAATGCAAAAAAAAAAAAAAGAAGAAAAAGGAATGAAAAGAAAAGAAAAGAAAAGAAAAAGAAAAACGAAGCTCGCAAGGTTGAAAACCTGCAACAGGCGCCTTGGCAAAAGTTAGAGCACAAAAAGGAGAGGTTAAATACCCGAGTGTACCTTAACCCCGAACTACGTAAGGCTTGATTCCCATGTTTGGGATACGTAGGCAACTTCATTCTGAAGTCCAGCCATAAACACTTCAAATTCGATTATGTCCATGTGATGGTTATGGTCTTTGTCTTCACTGTATCCGAGGGTTTGGTTGTGTTCATCACTCTGAGGACTGCCTACAATGCGCTGCGGTGCCATTCAAACAAGGGGCAACTTTCCGTTGCCACGCAGTGTCCTTCAGACAAGGGGCAATTTTCCATTCCTTCGAATCTGAGGTTGTGCATCTCGAGAGTGGGTTCTATGCTCGTTGAGCAGTGGCCGTTTGCAAAAATAGTTTTTGAGAATTTTTACTGAGGTTGACTAATTTTCTCGAAAATTATTTCATCTTTTCCAAAAACTGGACCATTTCTTGGACCCAAAAAAGGAAAATTTTCAGTGCTCATAGCTTGACTTGCATGATTTCAAAATCAAAAAGTTGAATAAGCATGTTAATCTAACTTTCATGTTGGTCAAAATTGTTTTAAAACCAAAAAAAATGGTCAAAATGATGAACTAAGGGCACAGTCGAGTCAGGCTTCCTGTCTTTTCCCTGTCGCCAGCATACTTGCCAGAAAGGGCACAACTGAAGTCAACAACAAAATGCAGAAAGCTCTCTCATCCTCCGAGCAACGAGGTATCAAGCCAAGTGCGAAGCACGAATTGGAATGGATCAAGATGTTCCACTTCCTCATCTGGACAGATCTAACCATGTCCAAACTCCCCAGCAGGGCATCATCAACCGATGTTAGCTGCAGATTTGCTACACACCCAGTTGTAACACAACCCTTCTGTGGGAGAAACTCACTGTTGTGAACCAGAATGAGAATCTAGCAGAATGCTAGAGGCACGAGCCCACAACTTGTTGTTTATCCATCAACCATCCAGGGGAGGGATTGAAAAATGAGAGATTGAAGAATAGAGAGATGTGCGATGAGAGAAAAAGTGAGAAAAGGGCTTTTTCAGAAAAACAGAGCTTGAGGGCCGAGTGATGTGAGAATCACAAATGAGAAAGGGTGGGAAACAATACCCGGTGAAACAGGCTCCCTGTGCACATTTGAGTCTTGTGTTTTGTTTTGTCTGTCTCGATTCTTGTTTTGAGTTGTTTCGAGTGTCAATAGATGTGTTTAGGTTGTTTACCTTTGTTTTCTTTTGTTGAGTCTTTTTCGCTGTGTTCAATCGTAGGCTCAATACCCGGTTAAGAACTCATTTCTTAATTTCAAAAAAAATCAAATCATCTTGTGCTCAGAGTGCCGTGCCATTCTCCACATTTGTGCAAAACAGAATTTGTTCTTTCATAAAACCACAGGGTTCAACCCCCGATAAGTGTGAACAGTAAAACCAGGACCTATTTGAAGCTATATGGTTCCGGACCGCAAAGCAAAAGCAAAAGAAGAAAATGTCGGGCATCTGAGTTTGTTCCAACTTCAGTAAGCTCCAAGATTGCATTCCGTATGCACCTCGTCAGGCCTTGTCAATACTCTGAAGTATGAGTATGCCTCTACCTCAAGCTCAAGATCATTCACTTAGTGTATCAATCACACTCTTATTTGCCTCAGTGTATCAATCACACTTCACTCACTTAGTGTATCAATTACACTCTTATTTGCCTTAGTGTATCAATCACACTTCACTCACTTAGTGTATCAATTACACTCTTATTTGCCTTAGTGTATCAATCACACTTCATTCACTTTGTGTATCTATCACACACATTCATTTGCTTCACTCAGTGTATCTAACACGCTTTATTTGCTATAGTGTATCAATCACACTTTTCTCACTTCATTCTCATTTAGTGTATCAATCACACTCTCTTTACTTGGTGTATCAATCACACTTCATTCACTTTGTGTATCTATCACACCATTCTTCTCTTCATATCACGTGTTTACTTTAGTGTATCCATCACACCTCATTTACTTTCGTTTGCCTCATGTATCTATCACATGTTCACTAAGTGCATCTATCACACTTCGTGTTCACCTCTAGTATATCCATCATACTTGTTCACTAAGTGCATCTATCACACTTCGTGTTCACCTCTAGTATATCCATCATACTTGTTCACTAAGTGCATCTATCACACTTCGTGTTCACCTCTAGTATATCAATCATACTTGTTCACTAAGTGCATCTATCACACTTTGTGTTCACTTTTAGTATATCAATCATACTCCTGTTCACTAAGTGCATCTATCACACTTTGTGTTCACTTTTAGTATATCAATCATACTTGTTCACTAAGTGCATCTATCACACTTCGTGTTCACCTCTAGTATATCCATCATACTTGTTCACTAAGTGCATCTATCACACTTTGTGTTCACTTTTAGTATATCAATCATACTTGTTCACTAAGTGCATCTATCACACTTCGTGTTCACCTCTAGTATATCCATCATACTTGTTCACTAAGTGCATCTATCACACTTCGTGTTCACCTTTAGTATATCAATCATACTCCTGTTCACTAAGTGCATCTATCACACTTCGTGTTCACATTCAGTATATCCATCATACTTGTTCACTGAGTGCATCTATCACACTTCGTGTTCACATTTAGTATATCCATCATACTTGTTCACTAAGTGCATCTATCACACTTTGTGTTCACTTTTAGTGTATCAAATCACACTCTGTTCACTAAGTGCATCTATCACACTCTGTGTTCGCTTTTGGTGTATCAATCACACGCTCACTTTGTGTATCTATCACACACTTTCGCTTTGTGTATCAATCACACGCTCGCTTTGTGTATCAATCACACACTTTCGCTTTGTGTATCTACCACACACATTCACTTTTTGTATCTATCACATGCTCCCTTTGTATATCCACCACACACATTCGCTTAGTGTATCTACCACATATTTGCTTAGTGTATCCATCACACTCGTTTTGCTTTGTGTATCTGTCACACTTTGCTTCACTTAGTGTATCAACCACACTTCATTCATATAGTGTATCCATCACACTCTCTTCACTTTGGTGTATCCATCACACATGTTTGTTCACTTAGTGTATCTATCACACTTCGTTCACTTTTGTGTATCTAACGCACACGTTCGTGAGAATCGCATAATTCTCTTACATCCTTTCTGCATTGTAGTGTAGTTTGGTGTATGCTAGCTTAAAACTGTTGCATGTGTGCTTCGTTACAGCATCCTTTACATGATCATAAGTTATGCACTTGCATTGTGCATCACTTTGCATCCTGCCCCCGAACTACGTTGGTTTGATTCCTTGCAAAGGGATACGTAGGCAGCCTCCGGGCACAACCATTTATCTATCTATATTTTGTTTGTTTGTCCAAGTCTTCGGCCTTATCAAAAATGGGTCGTCTCGGGGCTTTGACATTCACTCCCGTCATTGATATGACTTCCGAGTTCTGTCAAAGAGGGGCAACTGTAGACACCCCATTTTTGACCGCCCTCAAGACTTGGGCATTACTGATGGTTTGCTCGGTGTTGAGAGATGTGCAGGGCAAAGATTCAATTCCTTCGGCAAGGAGAGAGGCGAACCCTTCAAAACACTTTGTTTAGGGGTTTGGAGTTGAAGAAAAGAGGAGAGGAGGGGAGAAAATAGGTCGGAGAAGAAGTTCGCCATGAATCCGGGTAAAAGAAAGTCGAGCGGCCCTCGCTGAATCAGGCTTATTCAATTGCATACTTGGAGTTAAGCTATGAGGCCACTACCATTGGAAAGAAGACTTCTGGGGCTTCATTTTTGGTTCAAGAATCTCCTAGAGCCAAGTCAGGGTGGAGGAGATATGATTGATTGAAGCTGGGCATCATCCTGGCTGGATCGAGTCTGCGCGGCTTTACGGAAAAGGGCATAACTTTTTGCATATGAGGAATTTTGATGCAAGGTTTGCGCCATTGGAAAGCTAACTTCCGGGGCTTCGATTTTCATATCCACCGGCCTTTTTTTGACCTAGGAATCACCTATCGGCACTCTATTTAGCCGACCGGCAGAAAATAGTGCCGACCGGCACTTTATTTTGGCCGATGATCAAATTTTCTGGCCGACCTGACCCCTTTGCACCCCCCAGGCCTGGTGCATACCAGCTATGCCAGCTGGGATGCACAGAACCAGATCCACGTGCATACATGTGCCTATTTTGCACCCATTTGAACCTTTGAACCCCCCTTTCCTTCAAGAACCTTGAACCCTTTGGCCAAGCTTCTTGGGGAAGCTTGGCCAGCTGTTTTAGCTTCTCCTAGAAGCCTTGGACCATTTGCACCCTTTGCCCCTTTTCATTTAGCTTCCTTGGGAAGCTTAGAGCCTTTATTTTGGCTATATAAGAGCTCTTCTTCTCCTTGGCTTAGGGTTGGAGACTTTGGAACAAAAAACCAGAGAAATATATGTATATCTGATATATACATACACATCCTTCCATCTCTCAATATATCTCTCTCATTCCACCTCCAAACACCCTTGTTCTTGGGCCATTCCTTCACCACCACCTAGCACCACCACCACCACTCCATTTTCAGCGGCTTGGAGGTCTTCTCAGAGGCTAGGAGGCACTGTTTTTCAGTCAAAAGGGCAGCCAAGAGTTAGTCTTCAAGGGTGAGTTCTCATTCTCCCTTTTCTAACCTTTTCTTGATCCATATCTAAGCCTTGCTTGCAAGCACTTTTGGGCTCCGACCGAAACTTAAAATAGTCTTATTTTGGGGTCCTCTTCATGTTTGATTGAGGACCCTTTGCTGTTTGGTGATAGCATCTAGCACCTATCTCTTTACCCCCTTGTATGCCATGATTCTTGCATAGTATATTTGGCTGGTGTATAACCTGTTTTTGAGCATGTAATAAACTGTAAGTAGGCTTATTTTGAGCCCTTCTTCAACATTGAAGAAGGGCTCAACTATGTTTGGTAACTCTATCTTGCACTTGTTTCATAATCTCTTCTATTTACCGTAATTTTGCATGCTTTGTTAGCCTACCATGCTTCTGTTTTTGGGTCTTAGACAGGCCTGAAAAGTGTCTTATTTTGACCCCCTCTACATGTCTCATGAAGGGTCTTTGACTGTTTGATGCACCCTTTATATACCTCATGTTGTGGCCTCATTTTGCCCTTGTTTTGCATGACATTTTGAGCCTATTTGTATACTGATTTCGGCTCGGACATCTGCTTTAAATAGCCATATTTTGGGTCCCTCTACAACATTGTAGAAGGGCCCTCACTTGTTTGGAGCCTCCATGTATCGGTTATCTCTTTACCCTCCTTGTGGCCCTTTCCTTGCATAGGATTTTTCCCATACTTGTATGTGTTTTTGTGGCCATGTAGTAAACTGAAAAATGCTTTTTTTGGGACTGTCTAGCTGCTGTCTTCATGCTTCATGTTCATATCTTGCATGTTTGGCATAGCTATAGGCCATTTCGGGTGCCAAAATTCATGTTTCGGGACTATTCCGTGCATCGGATGTACTTTGGCCATGATTCGGGACTGTTTTCCCCCACATTTCAGTGCCGAAATTCCATTAGCATGTTTGCATATCGTTTGCCATGCCATTTCATGCCATTGCCTCGGTTTCCGTGCCCGTGTGCACGCATTTCGAGGCACCTCATTTTCATCTTATGGCCACTGTTTTAGGCTTGTTTGAGGCTGCCTAATCTAGTTTAAGTCCATTCCCTCATGTGTTGTAGCATGCTTACTTTGTATGTGTCGCTTAGGTTGTGTGCCTAGCATGTTTATATACTTGCATGTTCATATTGCATGTTAGATTGCATGCTTAGGTTGCATTTGACATGCATGCTTTACCTCTTGAATTGAGTATCATAGAGGTTGAGCTCTTTGTTTGTTTATGTGCATTTCATTCCACATTGAGGTTGCACACTTTGGCTTCTTGGGCCATCATGCATTGAAATGCGTGATTGGTGGCCCGGGGGGCGAGGGCCATGCTCCCTTGAGTCCATTGCATGATAGGGAGTGTGTCCGTGCATACATTTGTCCCAAAATTCCATACCATGCTCTGTTGCTGTCTGCTGCTGTCAAAACTGTCTCCTGCAGGAATTTAGTGCCGACCGGCACTCTTCAGTGCCGACCGGCACACTTTTTGTGCCGATAATCTCAATTGCAGCCGGTGGCTAAACCCTGCATCCGATGGTCCAACCCTTCAGCCGGTGGTAATATTCAGGGTATGTGGAAGGTGTCCCAGGACTCTGGCAATTTTGCAGAGAGGCAGGGCAGCAAAAGCAGAGGGAACAGAGGCATGGTGCGGGTTCCCGGGCAAGGCGGACATTGAGCATGCATCATTCGCGCATCCCGAGGCGAGGGGCTGTGGCCCCATTTTATTTCACATTTATTTATTCAGTAATTAGAATTTGTAATATTTATTCATTTATTTTGGGACTGTATTACTATTTTGGTCCCTCCGAGTGAGGGCGCAATTGTAATAAGTGTGGGTGAGTGTGTGTATGTCTTCCAACCCCCACTTCTTTCTTCCCTTTTATTTACCTGCTTATGATGGTAGATTAGGGCATATTTAAATTAGCATACCTTATGCAATGCATGTGTGCATTCATGCATTTGTTTACATACATCGGGCTCGGTACATCATACAAACTGCATCGTACTTTCAATTCCAAATTGAATACGTGATAGTTGTTGCATTTCATGTGCCATGCTTAGGATAGCCGAGCCTGTCTAGATTACATTCCGTATGCGATGCATTAGTCACTTAACATAAACTAGGTCATGCATGTTTTGCTAACTGGTTTCTTGTTTTGGCACGGAGTACGATGTAAGTTTTATGCTTTAGCATGTCGCATGCGTGTGAATGTTAACATGACAGTATGCCTGCCATGCGGCTAAGTGCTTATGTGATAAACTGCTTGAATGCCTGTGGGTGGAGGTTGGATTACTTGAGTTGGGAATACTCATCGAAATCCATGTTTTAGCCTACTCGCGAGTAGCAATTTCAAACTGTTTTCCAAACAAAACGGATATGCAATGTTTATTTCCAAGTTAGGCAATCTAGTCTATACTTTTGTGTTGTGCGCATCACATAGTAATTCTAGGTTAATAACCGGGATAAGAACGCATAAAATTTTCAAAATTGGATATCACGGTTAGTAGAGGCCGGTCTTCGGACCGGGCGAAAGGGGGTGCTCATAGCTGACCTTCCCCGATCGTACCTAAGCTCCCGAGCCAAGTCACTTTGGTGATGACGGACACGTGGCCTTCGGCACCGAGTCAGGGTTTCCTAAATTTCCCCATTTTAAAATGTGGCGACTCTATAATCTGGCAAAGCAGTCCATGTTTGGCACTACTTTTTCAAAATCTGTTTTCTTTCTCAAAACGATTTGCCAGAGTTGGACTCTTTGGTTCAGATTTAGAACCGTGACAAATTGAGTCCTTCGAACTGTAGTGAACCCAATGTGAACCGAACGGGACTTAACCCTCCCGGGATGCGTTCGGGGGCATGTTACAGGTGCCAAAGGCCACGTGTCCGTCATCACCAAAGTTGTCTCGGCTCGGGAACTTGGGTACGATTGGGGAAGGTCACTTCGTGAGCACCCCCGCTCGCCCGGTCAAAGACCGGCCTCTACTAACCGTGATATCTAGTTTTGAAAACATTGTATGTTCTTATTCCGGTTATTAGCCTAGATTACTACGTGATGCGCACAGCATACAAGTATAGACTGGGTCGCCTGAATTGGAACAAAACACTTCATGTTTGTTTGTTTGAAAATGGTTTGATGGTGCTACCCGCAGGTAGGCTAAGACATGGATTCGCCACCCTCGGGTGGGCTTTAGAAAACATGATTTTGCCACTATCTAGTGGGCTTAAAACAAACATTTGATGAATTGTCCCAATTCAAGCAACACAACCTCCATCCACAGGCATTCAAGGAGTTATATCACATAAGCACATAGCCTCATGGTAAGCATGCTACTCATGGCAGTCACTCACACGCATGCAAGGATGCTAAAGCATAAAACTCACCGAATACTCCAAGCCAAAACAGAAGCTCATTAGAAATCATGCATGATCCTAAATATGCTGAAATGCCTAATGCAACACATGCAAAGATGCAACTATAGCAGGCTCGGCTATTCTAAACATGGCATACGGAATGCTACAACTAACACGTATTCAATTTGGAATTGAAATACAAATACAGTTTGTATGATGCGCCGAGCCCGGTGCGTGCAAAACAGATGAATGATGCAAACATGCTGTCATACTGTATGCTAATTGAAATATGCCCTAATCTAACCATCATAAGCTTGTAAATAAAAGGGAGAAAGACGTGGGGTTGGAAGACATACATCACACTCACGCACACTTATTACAATTATGCCCTCGCGCAGAGGGTCCGAATAAATGTACAGTCCTGAATAAAAGAATAATACAGTCCAAAATATACAGTCCAAATAATATACAAATCCCTAATTAATTAACAAATTAACTAAGAAAAATAAAACTGGCATGCAAGCCAGGGACTGCCTTGATTCTGCTCCGGATGATGGAATGATGCATGTTTGGGCTGCTTTGCGCGGAAATCCACGGCGATGCCCCGATTAGCCTCTGTTTTGCAATGTTTCTTGAAAAGCGCACCAAGCCTCGGAAGACTGCTGATTCTTGATATGCTGCAACAGAGAGCAGGAAAGGGGCATAGCAATGTATTTTCACAGATATATGCATGCCTCGATCCTCGTGCCACCAATCACGCATCTCGATGCATGATGGCCGAGGAGCCGAATTGCACAACTCAATATAGAATGAATGCATATGAACACTATAACAAAACCTAACTCCATCACGGATAATCCAGAGTGTCGGTGACTTGGGAATTGAGACCCGCTCCGTCACTCGGAGTACGGAACGCACCTCGTTTCCCGTGCCCGGGCTAACTCCTATCCCGAACATGATGCAATATGCATGACATGCATGAAATGCAACTAACATACAATCCTAACATACACAATGCTATGGAATGGCATACACGCTAAACGAGGTGATACACAACCGAGCATACACAATGCTATGGATGAAATGGCATAGGCAATGCAATATGGGCTTACACTAACATGAGAGAGCCTCAGCCACACTCACATAAGAGGCCATCAGATGAAAACAAGACAACTCAAAATACGTGCCCGCGTGCACGCAAACCGAGGACGGACCCTCAGGCACCGAAATGCCACTCTAATGAGACATGGCAAAGACATGGTATATGGTATGCAAAAATGCAAAAATTAGTGGCAAGATGAGGGGCAAAACAGCCTCGAAACCCGGTAAAACGAAACCCAATGCGTGAGATGATCCCGAAATGCGAAATTAGGCACATGGAATGGCCTACAGCTATACTAAACATGCATAATCTGGACATGGAGTGAAAAAGAAGAAGCAAGGCAGCCCCAAAATAAGCATCTTTACAGTATAAAACATGGCCAAACAGCAATCACAAGTAGGGCTAAAATGGCATACAAAAATGGCTCCGCAAGGGAGGCAATGAAGCAAGTCATAGCTGCTGATCTCAAACACAGAAGGCCTCTTCTACAATGTTGAAGAGGGGAAAAAAATATGATGTTTTACAGTCTATGTCAAACCCCCAAAACAGATACAAGTATGCTCAAAATGCTATGCAAGAAATGGGCCATCAAAGGGGCAAAGAAGTAACTGATATATGCTGGCCCCAAACAGGTTAGGGCCCTTCAACAATGTTGAAGAGGAGCCCAAAATATGGCTTTTTACAGTAGATGATCAAGCCCAAAACAGTGTAGAAATATGCTCAAAATGCCATGCAAAATTAAGGCCACAAGAGGGCTATAACACAAAGTATACCAAGGATGTCTCAAACAGCCCTAGACCCTTAATGAAACATGAAGAGGGGGTCATTTTAGGGCCATTTTTAGTTTGGACCAAGGTCCAAAAACAGAGACACAATAGCCTAATAAATCATGCAAAAAAGGGGACCTAAGAGGGGTACAACGACAAGTGATATATTGAAGAAGGGCTCAAAATAAGCCTACTCACAGTTTATATCATGCTCCAAAACAGATTATATATAGGCCAAAAACATCATGCAAAAATATGGCATCCAAGAGGATAATGAAGCAAGTGCAACAAGGAGGTCCCAAACTGTGAGGGACCCTTAATGAAAGATAAAGAAGAGCTCAAAAAAATACTACTTTTAATTTCGGTCAGAGCTCAAAACAGCAAGCAAAATGGCTAAAAAAAATGATACAAAAATGAGCCAAAAAGAGGGAAATGGTAACTCACCCTTGTAGACTAATCTTTAGCAACTTCTTGGACCAAATTTTCTGCCTCCTAGCCTCTGAGAAGACCTCCAAGCTGCTGAAAATGGAAGTGGTGGTGTGGTGCTAGGTGATGGTGTATAAAAATGGTTAAGAACTTAAGGGGTTTTGAGGTTTAGAGTAGAGAGAGAGAGAAATTTAATGTGAGAGGCTTATACAAAAATCTCTAACCCTTCAATACAGACCTGGGGTGCTGTATTTATAGGCAAAAGAGGCTGGAAAAGAGGGAGAAAAAAGGGGGGGGGGGAGGGAAATATTTCAAGTTTCCCTCCAAAAATTGGCCTAAAGAGGGGTATAAAGGCAAGTGGTAGCTGCTGGTTCCAAACGGCCGAGAGCCCTTCAACAAAGTTGAAGAGGGGCTCAAAATAAGACACTTTGTAGTTTACGACCAAGTCCAACACAGCCCACAAGTACGCCTAAAATACCGTGCAAAATAGGCCTAAAAAGAGGTAAAGAGGCAAGTGACAGATGGAGATCTCAAACAATAAAAGGTCCTTAATCAAACATGAAAAGGACCTCAAAATATGACTATCTCAAGTTCGGGTCGGAGCCCAAAAATGCAAAATGAAGGTTCGGGAGCCGAAACGTGCAGTCCGAGGCCCTGAAAACTGCCCGTTAGGCACTGGGAGTGGTGTTCGACCACGAAGTGGGTCTCTCAGACCTCAGTGTCCCTCAAAAGGGAGTAAACAAGATGCATGCCAAAAACCAGAGCAAACGGAGGCGGTTAAGCGGTCCCGAACCGAGGCACACGGCCTGACGGCTCCGAAAACCGGGAACCGGGCTCCGAAATGGGCAAAATGGCCTACAGCCACAACACGTAGCCTACGGCCACTGAGAGATGGTCTACGAGACCTCTCCCTCCCTTCGGGAAGAGAAAACAGAGAAAACAGGGCATGGTTCGCAAACCGAGGCAAAGCACAAAAGAGTCCGGAAGTCCGAAGGCAAGGCTTGCAGCCGGGACTCCGCAACCTCAGAACGAGCACAATATGCAACATCACCAAGCGCTCAATTGGTGACGTCTGAGTCTTAAGGTCGGTCAAAAATGGGGTGTCTACACTAGGTTAGCGCCATAGAACAAGCCTAATCATCTGCAGCATCACATCGAGCTGGTGAGCAACCAACCAAAAAAGGAATACAACCCTAAAGAAACAAGGAAGCAAAAAAACTCCCAAATATAGTAGCAGTAGCAGCAGTAGCAGTAGCAGCAGCAGCAGCAGCCATAGAATCAAATTGACAGATTGCAGCAGCAGCCACAGAGCTAAACTAGTAACCAAAAACTGATAGCTCGACCACCTCAATCAACTACAAGCTCTAACAACGACAAACTCCAACCCAGAACAAAAAAGGCGAAGAGAAAGAAAAAGACCCCTGCATCAGGACCAAACTAGAATTGAGAGTCACTTAGAATAGAATCTGACCTGATATAAATTAAAGATAATGTCATTCACTAAGGACAAACCTGTGTATGATGCTTTGGTCCATAATGCAATTCTCACTTGACCAATTCACAGAGCTCCTCCAAGCTAGATTGGGCATTGTTGAAAATACAATTATTCCTTGACTTTCATATTGACTAGAACACCGCAAACAAAATAATTCTCCAAATCTTCTTCTCTAATTTTTTCAACTTTGTTCCTGACCACCAATGTAGCAGCTCATCCATTGATTTTGATATCACCCATTGAATACCCCACAATTTCATAATTTTGGACCATACTAACCAAACAAATGGACAATGCAAGAGCACATGACTGTCTGTTTTCTCCTCCTCATTATAGAACACACAAGGTAGGCAAGAATGATTATCCAGAATCCCCAACCTTTGAAAATAGTTAGATGTCTTAATCCATCTCTTCTAAGCTAGCCAGCCAAAGAATTGAACTTTTAGGGGTACCACATTATTCCAGATACACTCTGTCACCCTGAAAGTGGGACCAAATAAGGATCGCACCAATGGTATGCTGATGAGACAGAAAACACTCTTGAGGAATCCACATTCCATTTCAGTTTATCAGTAACATTAACCCTTAACACTGGTGCAGTAAACAACATCCCCTTCAATCTATCTAACTCCTCCATTTCCCATTCAAACAAACTTCTTTGAAACGATGAATTCCAATCATCTTGATCAACTCTAGTTCTCACCGAAGAAGATTTAGTTTTGTTCAAAGACAAAAGAAAAAAGAGTCTAGGGAACACATCCTTCAAGCAAGCAGAACTTGCCCATTTGTCAAGCCAAAACCTTGACCTCAACCCATCCCTAAGTACGATTGTAGAGTTAGAATGAAAAAAGCCCAGCACTTCAGGTTTAGATTACACAATACCCACAATATCTTCCTATACTTTAGACATCTTTCCACCTCTTACAGCTTCAGATGACCACAACTCAGTAGAACCATAGTACTTTTTACAAATTACCTCCTTTCAAAGGGATTTCTCTTCTGTCCCGAACCTCCACCACCATTTTAATAGTAAGCATACATTCATCAAATCAATTCTTTTTACACCCAACCCTCTTTGACTTTTACTAAGGGTAACATCACCCTAATTAACCAAATGAATTTTCCTTCTAAGGTCCGAGCCTCCCCAAAGAAAAGATCTACCTGCAAATGAGAGGTACCTTCGTTTCCACGAGGCGAGCTTAAATTTAAACTTATCTATCACAGGCTGCCAAGTCCTCTTTCTACTAGGGCTAACCCCCAAAGGCATTCCCAAGTATTTCAGAGGTAGTTTTTGATAAATGCAATGTAGTTTGGATACAAACTCTTGACAAAGATCTAAAAGGATACCCATCCCATACACCACACTCTTATGGTAATTTATTTGCAAGCCCGACATAATTTCAAAGCATCTCAAAATTCTCTTAATATTTAAAACATCCTCTCATTCGGCTTCACATAACAGTATAGTATCATCAGCAAATTGCAAATGCGTGACCCTAAGGTCAGAACCCACTGATGCGCCCTTAATCAAACCCAGCTATTTTGCCCTATCCAACAATATGTTAAGACCTTTTGCCACTATATTAAATAGAAGAGGTGATAACAGGTCTCCTTGTCTAAGCCCTCTCTATGGGTTAAACTCAGAAGTTGGAGAACCATTCACCAAAATAGAAATACTTGCTGAAGTTACACATTCTTTTATCTAGCTCACCATTTAGCACTAAACCCAAAGTTAGATAGCATTGAGAATAAAAATCCCCAATTTACTGAGTTGTATGCTTTTTCAAAATCAAGCTTCAGTATGATCTCCTTTTTTCTGTCCTTCTTCCACCCATCAACAACCTCACTTGCAATCAATATCCTATCCAGAATATTTCTTTCCCCTATGAAAGCAGACTGCGTACCACTGATTATTCTAGGCATGACTTTCTTCATTCTATTGGAAAATAATGTTGCAAGGATCTTATACAAGGACCCAATAAGACTGATGGGCCGATACTCTGCAAGGCTAGCCGGATTGTCATTTTTTGGAATCAAAGCTATAAAAGAGCTATTAATACCTCGAACCAACTTCCCATTCTAGTGAAATTCATTCAGAAATTGAAGTACATCACCCTTAATAATATTCCAACATTTCTGAAACATGGTAAGATTAAATTCATCTGGGCCAGGAGCCTTATTACCCTCACAATTCCTAATTGTTGCCTTCACTTCAGATTCTGAAAAAGCTAATTTGAACACTTCTGAATTTTGTTCTTCTCCAATGGTTTTAAAAGGATCTAACAGCCTGGCCTTCTATACCAAGAATCTGAGAATAGGGAAAGAAAATGATTTTTCACTACAGCCCTAACTTCTTGAGGTTCCTCCACAATAGAACCACTGATCAAAATAGAGCATAAGGCATTCCTGTTCTCTCTACGACAGGCCATAATGTGAAAAAACTTTGTATTTTTATCACCTTGAATTGCCCAATTCAGCCTTGATTTTTGAAGCCAAACCCACTCCACCATTTTGCTCAGTTTCCATGCTTCCCCTTTGCCTCCCTTCTTCTAGCAGCCTGTGATGATGATAATGACCCTTCTTCAGCCAATAAGTCTAAAGCATGTAGTTTATCTTCAACCTGTTTCAGTTTGAATTCAACATTACCAAAGACCTCCTTATTCCACTGTTTTAATGTAGCTTTCAAGGCTTTCAATTTTTTCAAACACTTAAACCTAGCCCAACATTGTTAAACCACCTTTATGAAGCTTGGATGAAGAAGCCATGCATTAATAAATTTGAAAGGCCAAGGTCCCCAGTCCCTCTCTAGGATAGGGCTATGATCTAAAAACCTTCTAGGAAGACCCCACAATTTGAAGTTAAAGTTACACACCTAGTCTGGGTTTAGGAGAAATCTGTCTAATCTACTCCACATTTCCCCTTCCTGGGAATTACCCTAGGTGAAATTTCTCCCAAACATTGGTAAGTCAGTTGACCCTAATTGGTCGATCATTTCATTGAACTCTTTCATCCCTCTATCCATTCTAGAACACCCTTTTCTTTATGATATTCTCCAAATCTCATTAAAATCCCCCCCTCCCCCCCACAACACCATGGATTTGGAAAAATTAATTTAATGTTTAACAGGATATCCCACACCTCCTTCACCTCCTTCATTTTTCTTACATCAATAGGACCATATACATTCACCAACACATACTCAAAGCTATGACAAAGAGTACTTGATAAGAGGATGAAATTTTTATTGCAGCAACAATCTTTAAGTTGAAACACTTCTGGATTCCATACACAAAGTAAACCTCTAGCAGCTCCTACTGAATCCACTGGCATAAAATCCATCATTTCTCTTGGTCAAATTGACCTAGCTAACTTTTCATTACTGACAGATTTCTTAGTCTCTTGCAGTAGCACCATCTCAACTTTATTGTGATAGAGCACCTTTTTGATCCTCCTCCTTTTAAGTGACTTTCCCAATCCCCTCACATTCCAAGATAATAACCTCATTACAAAATATCCATAGCTCCTTCTACCTTTTAGGAATGCTATTCAGTTAGCATTGCCCTCTATCTCCTTCAGCTTTTCAATATCTTTCTCTTCCAACTCCATTAATTTACTTATGATCTCCTCCTCCTTTCCATTGCAGTCCATCCTGAGGACCCTACTGAGTTGCAAATTGGTTTCAACTTCATTAAGTTTGCTTATGATCTCCCCCTCCTTGCCAATGCCATCCAACCTAAGAACCTTATTGAGCTGCAAATTTGTTTTAGCTTCATTAAGGACCCTTGTTCTTGACTGACTTGACATGGAGAATGAAATTGTTGCTACTATTGACTTGAAAACCGCCCATTTCTTGAAATTCATTGACATTTCTTTCCTATTTTTCCTAATCTGGAGGCCGTCCTTTTTGTTAAAATAATGACCTGAAACCCCTTCTTCTTTTTCCTTTCTGCTAGTTTTTCTTACTTGACAATATTTTGATGCTTCTCCCTAAATTCCCTTCTTGTTTGTTTGATGTTTCTCTACCATCTAGGCTAGGTTCAAAATGTTACTAATGACCTGATTTAGGCAATTGGGCTGGATAGCAACACCACTACCATGGCCTATATCACAATTCTGCTCATGGGCCTTATTAAGAACCACTTCAAGATTCAACCCAGATGTGGATCGAATAGACCCACTCAAACTTTTCATGAAACCTAATGTAATCACCTCTCCATCAATTGTTCGATTAACCCCCTACTCTTCATACTTCTCTTCATGCGCAACCCTTATCATCACGCTAGCTCGTGTGCTTCCACTGTTTGTTTTTCCCAAGTTGCTGTCAGTTTTCTCTACCAATGAAACATTTAATTATTATTTGTCTCTGTCTCCCATGTTAGCTCTCTGTTCATGATCTCTTCTCCTTTCTCTAATTGCCATGTTAGTCATTTTGTCCAACTCATCATCTTGCTGGATAGCCACCTCATTATCTTCTTCCTCACCCCGGTTGTTCCTCTGTTCTGATCTCTGTGCATTTTCTTGCTTATATGAACTGTAAACATCCTCATCATCGTGCTTCTTATGACATTGACATATCTTATTTACCACCACCTTGGTAATAATTTGCTCCTCGCATACTTTCACTGGATAAAGAATTCCTTGGCAGTTGAGATTCACTGTTTTATTGATGGATTCCATATATGTAGTGACAATTCTTATCCTTTCACATTGTAAACTCTTCATATTAAGAGTTTCATTATCCACCTTAATAATTTCTTCCCACAGTCTTTCTATACTGCTGAAGGTTTTGTAATTCTAGAGATTTAATGGCACTCCATAGCAACTCAACTATATACATCTTTCTTGTTCAATGACCATTCCTTTTTTCCATTTCTTGTCTGATTCCGACCACTCCTTCATCCAGCCACTCATCATGAGGAGTTTTTCTTTTATCTCTTGGGCTGATTGAAATAAGACAACTATATTCCTTCTACCTGCACTTGTGACTTTGATGTTCCCCACCTCCCACTTGGTTAATTCCTTCCTAAAATCCTCTTTCGAGCAATGTGGTTTTAGCCGAACAATTGCACTCTCATATAACCATCCATTACATTCTTCATAAGCTCTTATGGTTAAACTTGTATATTCTCTCCTCCTCTCATCACCTACCACCTGAGCATATGACTTCTTTCTATTTTCCAGATTAACATTTGCATAAGTTGACTTTTCTTCCTTTCTCACCTCTTTAACAAATGGTACTCTTGGTTTAGCTCCCTGGTCCTTCTCAAATGCTGCTTGTTTTACTTTCAATGCTCTGTTATCACACAACAGGCTATTTGCTTTCTGTACTGCAATTTGTGCCGACACTGGGCAGTCGTACCTAACAAAACCAAATCTTGATAGTGTATGTTTCCTCCTCTTGAATGATATGTAAACATCCTTCACCACCTCAAAGTTGTTGAATAGTGGGTGCCCTTTTGGATCCATTGATGCTGGTATTTCATCCACAAAAAGTGTATACATGCCCACTTTTTGCTCTAAGAAACCTCTTCCTATTCTTCCATGTCTGCATAGAACTGGCTTCCAACCCCTTTCTCCCACTCCATACTTCAGCCAGGTTGAACCTACCACGACCCTTCTCACAGAAGCTACTGCCTATGTGACTTAAACTTGCTTTTCGGGCCAAGTTTAGGGTATTTAATTGGTTGTGTAACACCTTTTTTGTAGTGCAAGGTCTCAGATTCAATTTAAAGAGTTTGATACCTTTTGTAATGGTTGTTTAAAGAGTTTGATTCCTTTTGTGATGATCATTGTGAATATTTTTTATATTTATAATTACTCTTCTATTAATTAATGGAAAAAAAAATTATGGTTAAAAATAAACTAGGGTACTAAATTCATGTGCAGAACCCATCTCAACTAAATATATTTATAAATAAAAATTGGAAGTCAACGAAAAGTAATATTGCTCCACGTGCTCTTGGCCAAATCAATTTTGCAACCTTAACAATTCCCTGTATAAGGCAGACACGTTTAAATCATTCTAGGACAAAGTGTTTTTTTCTTTTTTCTTTTTTTTTTTTTTTGGAACGAAATTCTAGTTGGTACAAGAAGTGTTAAGTCAAGTCTTCTAAACAACCTTCCCTAGTTACATTTCATAACTATGATAGTTGCATATGTATATCACCATATTGGTAGCTGTTCAATGTTCATAGGCTCAAATTGATTTATTATAAACAAGTTCAGACTCCACAATCAACATCAAAGCATTGAATATAACTTATGAATGTCAATGATCTAAATAACTTGGAATTTGCAGGGTCATTTTTGGAGGATTTTAACTAAAAAATTTAATAAATGTTTTTTTTTTTTTTTTGATCAGCAAAGAAAAGAGGAAATTTTATTGAAAAAAAGAAGTTCAAAAAAAGCTTGGCACAAATGCATCATAGTTCGAAAAAACATCCCAACTAGATTGACATCTTTTAAAGAACTCAATCATGTGCAGGCACAAGCTAAAGGAAGGCTGAAAAGCACTCAACTAGAAAGATCCAAAGAAGAAGACAAAAAATACAAAACATCAATTTGACATCAAAAAATTAATTAGACTTGTTTTATTTTGATTTTGTATTTAGAAAAAAATTAATAAATGTTATTTACTTCTTTCATTATTTAACCATTACAACTTTACTGAGTTTTAAATATTTGAGTTTAAAACTAATTTATTTTGTCGATATTTAATTATGTTGGGTATTATTACAATTTAGGTTATTATTATGCCAAATTTAATTATTTAAATGCTACCGTTATGTGAATTAATCTTGTAAAAAAAATCTTATTAGTATTTAATCCTCGTTATGTTTAGGCAAAAAATGTTTTTTTTTTTTTTTTTCCTTATAAACAATGTATTTCTACATGTTTTTGTGACCTTAAAACTAATATTTTAATAGTTGTAGCAGTGATGGGCGTTAGCAATGTTGGGGTGGTGGTGCTACCATCGGTAATACATTAATTGGAATGCATTTTAAGAAACGTCTAATTAGTACTCATTAATCTGTGTTTGAAAGGAAAAAGATTTGGTACATATCTAACCGTTGGTATACTGTACAAAATAATTATCCCGTAACTTGAACCCATAATCTCAAAATTACTAGGCTAAAGTTTTACCATCGAATCAATTGGAATGCATTTTCCACCTTCTAAAAGTTAACAAATTTTTTTTGTTCAAATAAACTTATTTTTCATCGTACTAAATTTTCGAAAATGCAATTGACACTATAACAAAACTGGATTTTCAGGGCATCATATCAACGGCATACAACAGCATGAAAGTCGTAGTTTTTCACTTTTACGACTTTTTTTTTTTTTTTTTTGCATGTCGCAAATAATAGTGGCATGTTTATTACTAATGTTGTTAATGCTAATAATGATGAGTTTTTTACAGCTTGCAATGTTAGTTGTAGATGAAACTTTCCATGATATGTATATGACATGCTGTTAATACATCAAATATATACGACAGATATATGTCAGTCCTTAAACATGTTTCACTTCACGACACACAATTTTTATCGTGAATGATATGATCAAAAAACAAAAAAAAAGTAGGTACCAAACTAAAGTACTCCGGCGCTAAACACAAAAATATATATCAAATGTTATAAAATTTCTTCTAGAAATACTAGCGCCATTGGCTAATGATAGAGATGAGATTGCTAAGAAACGCTCAAGGCCAATTAATCTACAAAACAGTTGTATGCTGAGATTGTTTAGGAAGTGTTCTTCAAACTAATTTTATTAATTTTAATGACCAACTTTGACTCGTGACTCATTTATACATCATATATATGGATGTGAACATTGCATGAGAAAGACTCTGAATACTTGGATTGAATTTTGGAGCCATTACACCTTGTTAGCAACTTTGTAGATGAAGGAATTAATGCATCCGCTCTATAATTCTTACTAAATAGAACTTGCTTACTATCCATTCTTCTCACAATTTTGTACGTGATTTTAAATTCCCATATGTTCAAGTATTTTTACAAAGTTTTTTTAATTTATCATTATTATTTTATTAATTAAAATTACATTGTTGCATAGATTTTTGTAATAGCCATGGTGGTGATTGGGTTGATCTGGTCCATTCCACACCACAACTTACACCAAAAACTAATTTCCTTGCGAGCTTCATTGTGGAGTAACAAAAACATAAAATGATAGGCATATCGACATCAACACGCTTGTTAGCAAACATAGAAGTTGACTTCACATATTTAAATTCAAATGGTTTTGCATAGAAATACTAGTAGTATATATATGGTCCATCCCACAATACATTGCCACACCAAAACTAAACTATCACAAACATGGCTTCCATGCATTCTACTATTTGCTTTCTGTCTCTCTTTCTCGCCCTCCATTTCTTCTCTCCATCCCTTGCAAAAATCTCTACCTCACCGGATGCCGTTTGCAATTCCACCCCTTACCCTTTCTTCTGCCAATCCATTTTACCAAACAACCAATCTTCCACTATATACGACTACGCCCGGTTTTCCATTCGCCATTCCCTAGAAACAACCAGTCATTTCCTTTCATTGGTCAATAGCTACCTCACACTCCCAAATGGGCTCTCTCAACTCACCATTCGTGCTCTCAAAGATTGCCAGTCCCTCCTCGGCTTAAACATGGATTTCTTGTCGACCACTATCCAATCCATCGATTCTACAGATACCCTTCAAAGTTCACAAGCTGATGATACACATACCTTGCTTAGTGCCATTATGACCAACCATCAAACATGTTCGGATGGGCTTCAAGCCACAACTCCACCCTCTAGCATTCAAAACAACTTTTTAAGTCCTTTTGACGATGGAAACAAGTTGTACAGCGTATCACTTGCACTGTTTAAGCATGGTTACGTTCCTAAAACAAGAAAAGGCAGATGGCTAGCAGAAAGAGAGTCATTGTTTTCCAAATATGGTCACTTGGGTCTGAAAATGTCGAGCCAACACCAGAAGATTTATGAATCAATGAGTGGAAGAAAGCTCTGGCAAACGAGTGGGGGCGGTCAGGTGAAGGTGAACAATATGGTGGTTGTAAGCAAGCATGGGAGTGGGAACTTCACGACAATTAGCGATGCAGTGGCGGCAGCGCCAACCAACACTGCTGCTAACCAGGGATACTTCATGATTTATGTGGTTGGAGGAGTATATGAAGAGTATGTTTCAATTGCACAGAACAAACAGTACTTGATGATGGTCGGAGACGGCATTAACAAGACTGTAATTACAGGGAATCATAGTGTGGCTGATGGGTGGACTACATATAGTTCTCCAACATTTGGTAAGTTAGGTATCATGAAAATTATCATGAAAGATTTGTGACCTTTGGATTATACTTAAAATAAAACACCTCACACTAATCAAGGTAATCTAAGGATTACAAATCTTTCATGATCATTTTCATGAAAAATTTTTCATGATCCCTAACATTTTTCTTTATATATTGACCTCTAAATCTTCAATGTTTTTATAATCAATAATTATATGTATATAATACATATAATTTAATGCCACTCAGTCTAGAAGTTCATTTAGGAAACCCTTGGTCTTATCTTAAATATTTTTGAGTTAAAAGGATATTATTCGTCTAAAAAGATACATATTTGTCTATTTGTTTAAATATCTCATTAGATATACACGCATGACCTTTTCATATAACTATTTATTCAAATGTCTCACTATTTGTACATATGTCACTTATTTGTTCAATATCACATATTTATTCACCTCACTGTCACCAGTTGTCGCCATCGCCGGTGACTTTTCTGACAACTTTTCAACGTGTCTTTATTGCCAAAAAAATAAATAAACATTGGAATAAATGGGATATGACCTTATAGGAATGGACTTTTTACCAATTAACCCTAATTTAATTTTCTTCAATGTAAAAAAATTAAAATACTAAAATATTACAATCAACATTCAATTTTACTTAGTTATTTCACATTTAACAAATTTTTATTCTCATCATTTATAAATAATTATCTATAAGGGAAAAAATTATTTTACTCCTCTGTGATTTGAGAGTGGAGTAGTTTACCACCTATGATTCAAATATAATCAGAAAATCCCTATGTCAATACAAGATCTTCTGTACCCAATCCCTTTGTTCCTCTATTCAAAACATTTGCCATTGGACTATACCTCGAGATTCATATACAATTTAATAATTATCAGTATTTTGAGACAACATGATATAAATTTGAAAACAAATGAAAATTTGACCTAGTTATTTCTTGATTAAGTTTCCACGACGTACAATCCTAATCTATCGTTACACATGCTCAACTTTACTATAAATCAAATCTAGTCAATTACATTCAAGCAATTCAAAACTAACTAAATCTTACATTCTCAATGAATACTTCAATTGCAGCTGTAGTTGGACCAGGATTTGTGGCAATAAACATAACCATTCAAAACACAGCAGGAGCAATAAAGCAGCAAGCCGTGGCACTTTTAAACAATGCTGATTTGTCCACCTTCTACAACTGCAGCATTAAAGGCTACCAAGACACCTTGTTAACCCATTCTATGAGGCAATTCTACAGCCACTGCGATATCTACGGCACGGTGGATTTCATATTTGGAAATGCAGCCGTTGTTTTCCAAAATTGCAATGTGTATCCGCGGCTTCCCATGCAAGGCCAGTTTAATACAATCACCGCACAAGGCAGGACAGATATAAACCAGAATACCGGTACTTCAATACAAAATTGTACCATTATAGCTGCCCCTGACTTGGCAGCGGACAATGGCAAAACACAAACATACTTGGGCAGGCCATGGCAGTTGTACTCGAGAACTGTTTATATGCAATCTTTCATGGATAGCTTGATTAATCCTGCTGGTTGGGCTGTCTGGTCCGGGACTTTTGCATTGGACACATTGTATTATGCAGAATACAACAATAGAGGACCGGGGTCGAGTACTACTAACAGGGTTACTTGGCCTGGTTACCATGTGATAAGCGCGACGGATGCGGTTAACTTCACTGTCTCCAACTTCATATCAGGAGATCACTGGTTGCCTGCAACTGGAGTCCTTTACACTAGTGGTTTAATGTGAACATAGAAACTTGAAATGTCTTCTTTCTGTTAATTTGTATTTAAAATTTGATGTTGAATGTTTTTATTTCTTTCAAAATTACTATAAAATTGTGTCTATCTATCTATCTATCTATACTATATATATAACCAAATGTAGTTTTTAAGTCAAAAGGCTCCAAAACTTAAATCCTAAATTCTCATAATTTTAAAGAAAAAAAATATTACGTGGCACTTCCCTTCACCTCCTTTCCCACTTTTCAAGCCTTCTCACCCCTTCTCCCTATATAAAATATAAAATTAAAAAATAATAAAATATTCATCCATATCCATCACCAATAATAATATTTATCTCAAAATAATAAAATATTCATCCATATCCATTATCCACAATAATATCTATCTCATTCTCAATCTCAATTTATAAAAGAAAAAAAAGAAAAAAAGAAACCAAGAACTTCTACAACTTCCACACACATGTTTCTTTATTCAATTTATTCCAGTCATTTTTTATTTGCTCATAATAACTCATCTTCTCCATTGTTATATTTTTCAAGTTTGATTATCTGCAAAAATCATTGCAAGGTCAGTGTAATATTATTTCTTACTTTATATGCATTTTTTCAGTGTTTGTTACTTTGAGTGTATATATATATTTTTTCAATATTTTTCAGTTCATCTACAAATTTTTTCATTTTCTTCATTTTTATGCTTATAATATTATTTCTTACTTTATATGTACTTTTCCAGTATTTATTACTTTTGTGTGTATATATTTCTTTTTTTTTTTTCATTATTTTTCAGTTCATCTACACATCTTTTCATCTTTTTTATTATTATATTTTGCATGATTTGAGCTTACTTACTTTAAAATTTTTAATTTGCTTTTGTTTTTCAATTTAATTAGATTCGAAACTCATCAAATCTTGAATTTAATTTAATTTATTTTATCTCATGTCTATCACATCATCACACTTATTAATGGCTTCGTGCAAACTCTCGAATTCAAGAAGATTTGCTCTGCATAAAGTTAATCTCACATTTGCTCCTTCAAGCTCTCTCAAATGAGAGTTCTTCGGATTATCTACAATCAATATACACCCACTTAACAATACAATCACACACAACAGCTTCAAAACCTTAAACACAATTTCTCAATTTTAAAATTTTAAAATTTTTAAAAATAAAAATATATTTGGCTTAAAGTGATTGGTACATCTAACAATATTTAATTTTAAAATTTTAAAATCTTTAAATTTTATCTAAACATGTCTAATTTAAAGTTTTGATTTTTTTTTTTTACAATATTAGAAAGAAAAAAAGTGGCTCAAATCTATTAGTGTATTATCTAAATTTTGAATTATTACACATAGCATAATATTACTGGATTTAACATTTAAATTTTAAAATTAACCAAAATATCTAACTACATGATTTGAGAAATTTCAATACTTTATTCTGAATTTTCCAATTTTTTTATTTTTATTTTTACAACATTTAAGTTGCTAAGTGTTAATTTTTTATTGGCTATCCATGATTTTATCCTAAATTATTGGTTAATGATTGACCACTATTAAATTCTTTTTGTAAGCTATAATGATAACAATTGACTACCATCAATTTCAAAATTTTCTATCAATGTATTTATAAAAAAAAAAAAAAGTCATCATCAAGCATGCAATTTAAAAATTAAATATATTTTATTCTATTACAACTTTATTAAAAGTGTAAATTTATTTTGCTATTATTCAAGAAAATATATATGCCTTTTTTTTTTTTTTTTTTTTTAGGATGTTTGTTTTATTTTTCTCTTTTTTCAAATTAGATTTGATATCTATCTTTTTACCTATATATCTATATCTATACTATATATAAGGAAATATAGTATCTACTCTAAAATTTTCAAAGTCTCAATACTTAATTCTCAAACAGTTGATATTCTTTTTCCTACATGTCACTCTCTCAAAATTATGTTTAAATTTTTCTTCATCCTTATTTTTCTCCAATAAAACACATTTTTTCCCTCTTAATATTGTTTTTATTTTAAATTTTTAATTTTTAAAATCTTTTATTATCTAAGACTCCTTATCTCTTTTTATTTTATTTTTTATTTTGCTTAATCTTCTCCTGTATCTTCATTTATCTCTATTTCTTATTTCTTCCTTTTAAATTTTTTTTTTTAATCCCCAATCCTATCATTATCTCCAACTTTATTTTCATTATATTGTTCATATGATCCCTTTTTTAAATTTATTTTAATCTTAAATCTAATAATTATTTTCAAATTTATTCCTATCTGATAATGATCTTCAATTTCATTTCTATCTTATTTTTCAAATGCTTCATATTTTAGCTATATATTCTAACACACCATAGAGTTTTTTTTAGTGTTTGCATATTGGGTATAAAGTTTTGTTCAAGCTTTGCATTTAAGATTCGAGTTGCATTCAACCATCAACAACGTCACAATTAGTTAAGCAATTGTAGGATTCAAGGGTTTGATGAATTTTATTCTTTTTGTATACCTATGTGTATATGTACCAGGTGCATTTTTTGTTGTTTTCTTTAATGCAGGCTTTGAACATTTTTACATTATTGTAGTAGTGTTCAATTTTACGTTATTTGTAATAGTACCCATTTTTACATTATTTGTTTTTAAAGCTATAATAATGTCCGATAGAAATATAGTTCAAGTTGCTAAATGACCTACTTGGACTAAGATGATTTTATAATCAATTTTTTAAATGACAAATTTATGAAAAAAATGAATGTATGAACTTAGGTATGAGATAGTTATCATATTCAAAATATTTCTTAGTTACAATTTCCTATTATATTTTAAATTTATAAGAATTTTTTATTTTATTATACAAAAATGACTATAATAAATTATTTAAATTATACATTCCTGTGCATAGCACGGGTTGCTGCTAGTTTATTCAATAATTGGATGGGGAATTCCAAATACCAGTAGTATTGTTGGGGAATCACACACCTACAATCCCAAATAAAAAAATGAAAATAAATAAATAAATAAATAAATAAAGGATGAATCTTAGTTGGTTCATTCCCAAACAATCAACAATTGACATTCAACGGTCCGAGTCATAAGAAACAAATTTAAGTTGTGTTTGAATCATGAATTTGATTAAGGATTTAGAAAAAGAAATAGAAAAAATAAGACAAATGTAAATGAAATATAAACTATTTTTTCCCCTTCATTTTCAATTCATTTTCTAAATTTCTATTCAAATTTATGATCTAAACACAATGGTGAATATGATAATTTAGAAGTCTTAATCATTTTCTCACAATGAACTTACCTCTGAAAAGTTGTCAAAGTTCGCAGGATGCCTAGAGCACCGCCAAAAGTTGTCGGAGGCCACAATGGTGTCTGGTCGAGAACTAAAGAACCACTTTAAAAGTGGCTGGAGGTCGCCAACAATTGGGTAGAGGTTGTCGATAGCGAGTCGTGGTGGTAGTGATAATGGGTGGCGGGAGAGCAAAAAGAAAGTGAAAACTTGTTTTAATAACTAGTGAAAATGCCTTTTTCTTAATGTTTGTGTTAGCAAAATTTTGTTTTAAGGTCAATCGACAAAAAAAAACTTAATTTTCACAGAACAATAAAAGATAAAGCATGTGGTTGCATTTTTACCTTGAACAAATCAATGATTTCTTTGGAGAAAAATAAATGAAAAAGAAAATGAGCAAAAGTAACTAAAATTATATTAATCAAAATTAATTGTCACTCGTCACAAGTTACATGAATTTAAAAAAAAAAAAAAAAAACCTGAAAATACAATGATCGACAGGAAAAAAGTAACTTGCTATAGATAAAATATTCCTAAACTTGTTGCTTAAGTAGCTACTCCTAATTGATAGAACCTACTCCTAATAATCACGATGTGTGAATTCTGTTGGATATTCTTTTTTTTTTTTAATCTCTCGTAGCTTATTTATAGGCTTAGAGAGAGAGAGAGAAGAGTAATCTAAACTCATGATTTTCTCAACAAGACATGATTTCCTCAACATCATCCATATTCCATGTTTAACCATACACCTAATTCCTTTTTCGAAGAACTGTTTGTGGATCATGCACTTTGACCTGGTCTTGGCTCCTTGATCTTAATATTTTGTTCCAGTAGATTGCAACAATTAACCTTCCTTGGCTTTTTATTAATAACTAACATATCACCCATGCTATGCACATGATTAAACAATGATTAATAAATTTATTTTTAAATTAATTAAAAATAATTTAAAAAAAAAATAAATAAATAATATTAAGTAACTTTTAACTTTTTTTTAACAAAAGAAGTGTTTAAAATTAGCTTTTTAAGTGGCTTTTTTAATTTTTTAAGAGATAAAGAACAAAGTTAATGTATTTAAGAATGAGTTTTTTTAATTGTATGAGAAAATGTAAATA
Organism: Camellia granthamiana; assembly: GCA_036172215.1. NCBI lineage: Eukaryota > Viridiplantae > Streptophyta > Magnoliopsida > Ericales > Theaceae > Camellia > Camellia granthamiana. Next base: position 95,911,905 of record CM069908.1, on the reverse strand, counting down.
TTTTTATTTGCTACTTAAATTTTCCGTTTTACCCTTCCACTTACAACATAATCCTAGGGAGAACATGGTTGCACGCCATGCGATCGGTAGCGTCGACCTACCATCAAGCATTGCGGTTCTCCAACGAAACCGGAGTAATTGAAGAGGTTTTGAGAGACCAAATTATATCGAAACAGTGCTTCGTCACAGTAAATGGCAGCCGGGCTGCAAAAGGGTATGTACAGATGGTGGAAGAGCTAGAGAGTAATGAACTGTTTGCGGATGTTGGCATGGCATGAGTTATACAAATTTATTTTATTTTATTTTTTGTTGCTATTAATGTTTTGTTTGAAATATTATATAACAAATAGATATATAATAATTTAATTAGTGAAATGAAAACAAATGAATTTTCTAAAATTATAAAAATTATATTTTTGGTCAACTATAATTACATTATCAACGAAATTCGTAATTATAATTCATCGTACCATAGTTTGCCAAGTGATTTAACAATCTTTTTTTTTTTTTTTTTTGGTCTCTCTTCCTCTCTCCCACTCATCTTCTATCTCTCTTTATTTTTAAGGCAATGTGGCAAAAAAATTGAAATGAAATATTTAAATTTTTATATTTATTTCAGTAAGTACATTAGGAAAAATATTCTTGTATTAGTAAAACTTAGTTTGTCAATTAATAGAGTATGATAAATTTAAGTTGATCATAAAATGTAAGGGTATTTTTAAATTTTTTAAAATTTAACTTTATTTTTAAGTCATGTTAGATTTATGTCAATCAACACAAATTGACGAGTCACTTGACCAATTTGTTTATGTAAATATTTTTTTTAATTGGTAAACATACATCATTAGTAATTTATTTTTTTTTCATAATAAAATGTACATATTTATGCACATTTAATTGCTTTGAAAAAATAGATTAAATGTAATATGTTTTTATAGTGTTGTAATTATGGCCGTAACTTCACTTTAATCTAGGCAATTGCAGATATTTTTATAATATTTTAAAATAGAATAAACAAAAATCAATTCAAACAAAGTTAAACATATATTTGTTTATGTAAATATTTTTTCAATTGACATTTTTAAACAAAATCAACTGCAAATAAAAATATTAAAGCGGAGTTATAAAAACTGTTAGGTTTTTGTAATTGACAATTTCGTTTGATAAAACTCATTTCAATTGTAATTTTATTTACTCTTTTGTTTCGGTGAGGATGTGAGTGTTTAAATACGAATTCAACTCGAATGGTGCCTATGTAGAGGAGTTTGTGATTTTAAGGCGTTCATGTTTGCCACTTCGCTGACTATGTATCAGGATCGAGCTGCTCGGTCAGCTCGCGAGGGTTCAGGGTGTTTGATCACTTGAGTGGTCATTTGTACGCTCCAGCAGTGGAGTGGATCATCCAGTATCTACCTGTAAACTGAACTTCTGGGAAGCAGCTTTTATCGCTCGAGCGGGGAATGTTGCACTCGAGTAGTCAGCCTATATGTTTTGCAAACTTTTAGAGAGAAAGAAAAATCAAAGTATGGTATATTGGAGGGTGTTTTATGAGTGTTTCCTTGATGATTTGAGAGTGATCAATGAATCTATGAACTTCATATTGACTTCATCTAAGGGTTATTTTTACTGTTACATTCACAAAAGCGAGGTATTCTTCAGTGGATTTCAAGGAACTTGGGCTTGAAGCTTTGGTAGATTTTGGAGCGGCTCATAGTCGTGGATTCAACATCAATATTGTGCATTCAGCGTTGGGCAAAACAATTTCGAGGTGAAGACGGTGGTAGAAGAGACATATGGGTTCAGTTTAATTCGGGCGTGGATTCGCTCGGTAATTGCAAGTACAAATGGGTTTTTTCTTTTTGTCTTCTTGGTAGATTGTTTTGTGATTTTATCCCATGATTTTTTATTCAATTGTGATTTTTTCACGTTAAATCGTTGTGTCCATTTGTTATTAATTGTTTGATTGAGCTTGATATTCGCTATTTAAAATTGAAACATAATAAAAAATCAATATCTAGGGGATTTTATATTTTAGATTTTAGATTTTTCAATAAAAATATTAAGAAAAAAATAATTACGTATTTTTGAAGTAATTCTCTACACCAATTGTTAATTAACATATATCATGATGTCACAAAATATCAAAAGTAAAAAATAAAAAAAGAAACATAAAATCAATACCAAAAAATTATTAATAATGATTTGGTTATATTTTGATCTATCACTTTATAATAAAGAGTCTATTAACATGTTTTTTTTATTATATAAATTGAGAGAGAGTTTTTATGTGCATTAGGGCCGAGCTAGGCCTAGACATGGTAGTGGGCCGATCTATGGACCGTAGTGAAAAGGACTTAACAATTGTACCTTGTTGTTAGCTCGGTCCAAGTATGGTTACAATTACCACGGTCGAAGTGGTGATAATTAGCTCGGTCATAGCATTCAGAGCCGAGGTGTAGTTGAGCAATGACCGAGCTAAGCGTCGCTTGTGGACGCATCGAGCTGAGCCTGTCTGAGGGCTAGGGATAACTCAGTTGTTTGTCATATTACCGTGGTAAGACCATCTCACTTGGTTAGGCAGTGAAGGGGGTGTAGAAAGATGGGCATTACCTTTCTGATTTCTAGGAGGACTCTACATAGGAGAAAAAGAGTCCTACTAGGATTGTGCCACATGGAATCTATAAAAGCTCATAGCAGGATCTATGTATAGGTATCACAACTTATATTCTTGAATACACAGAGTTTTTGTCTATTTGTCTATCTTGCTGACTTTGGCATCGGAGAGGTATCCGACACACACCCGCCGGCTAGCTCATGTTTGTGTTTTCAGGGGGTAAAGCGACGACGTTTGGAGGAAGCGCAAACTTGATCAACAGGATTATACAAGAAGATTATTTCACGCTCATATAATTGGCGCCGTTTGTGGAAAAACACAAAGAACAATACCTTTTGATCAAGTTTTCTTCTCTAGTTGTAAACAATGGTGCACAATGAAGATTCGCCGTAATCTACTATTGATGGGCAAACCCCGGAGGGGGGTACAAGGTGCGAAGGTCTACCCTCTTTCCCACCCATGGCAGAATTAGAACCCCAGCGACGGAACTCCCGAAGGGACACAAGGGAGAGATAGGGCACTAGTCCCCGTCGCTTTCAAAGTCCTGATGGACACAGGCGGAGGTTGGATCCTCAAGTTCTGGAGGATTGCGTAAGGGAGCAAGACAAGTTAATAAGGAGAATGGCGGCGGATATGGAGACAATAAAGCGCCAGATAAAGGGTAAATGAGTGGCGACAGGAGAGAGGTGCAAAGGCAACACGCCCTCTCGCCACTCAGAAGATCGTGACAGACATACCACACCATCGCAAACAGAAAGTAGGAGTCTTAGAACGGGTGACACTCAATCAAGGACTTCTAGGACTCGTTACTCCAAGTTTGAGAGAACGAGAACTGAAAGGTCGTATACGGAGGGAAGCAACTATCGGCCTTCGCATACGCACCAAACGACGTCTAGGCACACAGAGTTGCCTAGATCATCTGACCTACGAACAGTGCTTGAGGAAAGGGCCCGATAGAAGGAGGACACCAAGGCTCACAACCCACGTAGAGTTTTAACCCTACAACGGTTGGCCCCTAGGATGCATGGGAGCGTTGAGGTAGGGATGCCAATGCCGCACCTTGCTTACAAACCCGTAGACAAAGTATTACCAAGGTTATAGAGCTCGCCGTTCGTTCCAGCAATTGAGAACGCACCACTACCTTCAGGCTTACACCAGCGCAAATTCACCACTTATGAAGGGAAGACAGACCCCTACATGTACTTAAGCCATTTTTGCCAGGTTATGGCACTATACCGGTGGAACGAGGCCCTAATGTGTATCCTGTTTCCACCTAGCCTTAGCGACCTAGGTCTAACCTAGTTCGAAAGACTGCCAGAAGGTAGCATAGCGTCATGGGCATAGTTGGCAGAAGCATTCGTGACCGGGTTCAGAATGAATACCAAGACACCAGTGGAGATCGACTAGCTACTCTCTATTGACATGGGCGAAAAGGAGACATTGAGGTCTTACAACAGTCGATATTGGGAGACCTTTAACCAAATTGAGGATTGCCCTACAAATCTCGCCATCGCACAATACAAAAGGGGTCTACCAGTCAGAAACAAATTGAGGGACTTAATTACTATGATACCACCCCTCATGATGGAGGCCCTAATGGAGAGAGTACATCAACATATCCGAGTCGAGGAGGATAGCGCATGTGCTAAAGCAAAAACTGGCGCAACAGCGATGCCAGATAAAAAGACTATAGCGAAAGTCAACACGGTGGAACAACCAAGCAGGAATTGGCGCAGCAGGCGAGCCAACAGAGAGGACCTAGAAAAAAGGAACCTCAGAGTCTACACTGCCATTACTACAGTATTCAATAAGCCTATATACCGGATTCTCAGTGAGATACGTAATGACCCCTTCGTTTGGGGCCAGCCAAGTTGCGAGAAGCACAAAAAGGCTATGATAAGAGGTCCCGATGCACCTTCCATGATGAAAAGGGGCATTGCACTGAAAATTTCACACCATTGAGGCAACATCTGGAGGAGTTAGTGGCAACTGGGTACCTGGACCAGTACATAGAAGGAGGGACACAGCCAGCCCCCCAGGACCTCAACAAACCGAACGGGATGCCAGTCGACGGTCCACCCCAAGGCGTAATCAACGTCATACATGGGATCATTGAACCTGAGCGGGTATGTGAACTTAGGGGGATGATCAAAAAGGTTGAACACTTGAGAGAGGTATTAAGTGCACAGCCTCCAATCAAAAAGGGCAGAACAGAGGCTACGAACATCATATCCTTCTCAGACAAGAATCTAGCAAGGCTACATTGCCCTCACAATGATGCACTGGTGGTGACTCTGCGCGTCAAAAATTTTGACATCAAGTGGATTCTGATTGACCAAGGAAGCTCATTCGAGATAATGTACTACGAGACCTTCAAACAGCTGAAATTTGAGGATAAAGACTTGGCACCTACGACGTCTCCACTCGTCGGTTTCAACTCGATGCCAGCATGGCCAGTGGGCAAGATAATCCTCCCAGTCAAGGCAGGAACCATGACAAAGCAGGTAGAATTCTAGGTATTGAAGGTCCCTTCCACTTACAACATAATCCTAGGGAGAACATGGTTGCACGCCATGCGATCGGTAACGTCGACCTACCATCAAGCATTGCGGTTCCCCAACGAAGCTGGAGTAATTGAAGAGGTCTTGGGAGACCAAATTATGTCGAAACAGTACTTCCTCACAGTAAATGGCAGCCGGGCTGCAAACGGGAATGTACAGATGGTGGAAGAGCCAGAGAGTAATGAACTGTTTACGGATGTTGGCAAGGCAGCTGAACAGAAGGCAGTGGAAGACTTGGTAGAGGTAAGGATAGATGAGAAGAACCCAGAAAAGTTCTTTTTGCTTGGCTCATCTTTGTCCAGCACCGAGAGAATAGAGGTCATGGAATTCTTAACCTCTAACATCGAAGTGTTTGCCTGGACACCATACGACATGCCTGGCATTGACCCAAACTTCATCTGTCACCAACTTAATGTCCACCCAACTGCCAGACTAATTATATAGCGAACTCACAGATCGACACTCCACCACGAGGAGATAGTGGCGGAAGAAGTGAAAAACTTGCTGGAGGCAGGAGCCATCAGAGAAGTGCACTATCCCAAGTGGATCTCCAATATTGTAGTAGTGCCAAAGAAGAACAGAAAATGTTGAGTCTGCGTGGATTACAAAACAGTCAACAAGGCATGCCCAAAAGACAGTTTTCCTCTACCACGGATAAACCAACTGGTAGACCTGACGGCAGGACACAATCGACTTAGCTTCCTTAATGCGTACAGAGGCTACCATCAGATCGCTATGCATGAACCAGAGCAGGAGGTCACATCATTTACAACACCTAGAGGATTATATTGTTACAAGGTCATGCCCTTTGGCCTAAAGAACGCAGGGGCTGCATTCCAACGGATGGTCACCAAAATGTTTGAACCATTGTTAGGCAGAACAATGAAAGCTTACATAGATGATATGGTAGTCAAAAGCAAGGATGAAAAGGACCATCTCAAGGACCTAGATGAAATGTTCCAAAGCGGGATCCAAGTGTGCATTCGGCGTAGGATCAGGAAAATTCTTAGGTTTTCTGGTGACCAATCGGGGTATAGAAGCTGATCCCCCTCAGATCAAAGCAATCTAAGATTTGGAGAGGCCCAACACAGTCAAAGAGGTACAGCATCTCACTGGTCTAGCAGCCGCGCTTAATCGGTTCATAAGTCGGTCAACAGACAAATGTCGACCATTCTTCCAAGCATTGAAGGCCAAATTTGAGTGGGATGAAGAATGTGACCACGCCCTAGAGAACTTAAAAGACTACATGATCTCTCATCCGTTGCTAGTAACCCCGGTACCAGGAGAACAGCTTTTTTTGTACTTAGCAGTTTCACAGTATGCAGTCAGTGCAGTTATAGACACCTCATTTTTTACCGTCCTAAAGACTTGGACATCATCGATTGAGTGCTCGGTGATTGTGTATGTTTGGGCTCGTTTTGAGTTTCTGGAGCCTTCGGCTGAGCGCCTTGTCTCGGGACCTCTTAACTTTCTCCTCTTGGCCTGGTTTTTGGACCATGCCTTGCTGCCCTTGCCAAGAGGGAAACAGAGGCTCGTAGGCCACTTTTTGTGGCTGTGGACTACCTTTCCCTCTCGTAGGCCATCTTTTGTACCCGTAGACTAGTTTTCGGGGCTTCCGGCTGAGTGCCTCGCCTTGCGAACTCATCTTGCTTCCTTTTTGGTTTGTTTTTGAAACAAACCTTGTTATCCTTTGCCTGGAGGGTGGAACAGGGGTGTAGACCAGTTTCTCCCCCTGTAGACCACTTTTCTTCCATGCTAGCCACTTTTTATGGTCGGCCAGCTAGGGTTGGTGGTCAGTGGACCACCTAAGGTGGTCAGCAGCCTGCCACCACCTTCCCCTCTCCCTGCAGACCCTCTTCCTCCCTTGCTGACCACTTTTCATCCCTATAGACCACTTTTTCTGGTCGGTCGACTAGGGAAGGTGGTCGGCCGACCACTTTAACTAGTCGGCTGCCATCCTGCATTTTCTACAGATATTTTCCTTGCCAGCTGTGCTAGCTGTTGGGCATAGATTGCTTCAAGTCTCTAGCTTGCTCAACAAGCTTGAGACATGAAATTCTATATAAGGGAGCCTCCTCCCTCTTGCTTGAGGTTCAGAAAATTTGCATAGAGATATACATATCCCTCTCTCTCTATATTTCTCCCTCTCTCTCTCTCTATATTTGTGTTGTTTGTGCCTTAAAGTGGTTTTTTTTTTTTCACACTTTTGCACACAAACACCTAGTGAAACACCTTCACTCTTGAGCTGAGGTTCTTGGAGGTTGCATTTGAGTGGTTTTAGCTTGGTTTTTGCCTCTGAAGTTGCTGTTTTGAAGTTGTTCTTCAAGGGTGAGTCTTTATCCTCTTTAAAGCTTTGTTGTAGTTGCTTATTTAGCCATCTTTGCATGCTTCTTTTGGCTTATATTTCAACTATAAAAAGCTTCATTTTCAAGTGCTTAAAGTGTTTGTTTGAGGCATCTTTGGTGTTGGGGGTGGTCTACCCCCTTTTGTGCCTTATTTTGCTATGTTTTGAGTTACCCTTTTAGGCCTTCGAGATCACCTTTGTTTGGCCTCTTCACCACTGAATTCTGGAGGATTTTTAGTGGTAGAAAGTGTGTTTTGAGGCCCCAAATGGGTGGGGGTTGTCCCCCCTTCTCTTCTCTTGTGTGCTTGTGTTGATGGCTCACCAAGTTAGCGTGTTTTTCTACCTCATTGAGGCACCATTTCAGCATGTCTTAGGCCTTGTTTTTCCATGATATAGCTTTGTTTGAGGTTGGTTTGGTTACCTCATGCATGCTTTTTATACTTGTAGTGTAATCTTGCCATTTAGCCTTGTGTGCTCAATGCTTTAATCCATCATGCTAGCCTCCTTAAGGCTCCATCTCAGCATTTTTTTTGGTGTTATTTTAGCATGATATAGCTTTATTTTGGGTTAGTTTGATTGACTCTTGCATGCTTCGTAACCTTGTAGTGCAATCCTCCCTATTGCCTTAACATGCATCTTGCTTTGGACCACCATTTTAGCATGTTTTTGGCTCCACTCCAGCAAGCTTTTACTCATCTTTTGTCATGGTTAAGCTCTGTTTTAAGTGGTTTTGGTCATGCATGCCTTGCTTTGTATAGCCATAGTGCAATCTTGCTCACTAGCTTTGAGTTTCATAGTCTCTAGCATGGCTTACTTGAGTTGTTTGCATGCTTTGGATTTATTTCTCACATGATTTCAATGAATGAAGTGTGGTTATACTTTCCCATGTATCGCTCTTTCAATGTTTTGGAGGCTTCTGCTTTATGCCTCAATCATGAGCCAATTGGCGTGCATGCTTGCCTAAGCCTTTGGGCTACCATCTCAATGTGTTTTTGGTGTTATTTTACCATATACTACTCTGATTTTTGTTGGTAAAGTCACCTCATACTTGGTTTTGGTAGGTGTAGTGTAATCATGCTCATTGGCCTTACATGCGTCATGTTTTATACCTTCCATTCTAGCATGTGTTAGCTCTATTCCATGCATGTTTTGGCATTGTTTTGACCTGCTTTGGGACTATTTTGAGTCACCTTGGCCCTTTGGAGCTTGCTTGATATGGCTATGGTGCAAGTACCTTTGATAGCCTTAAGCTTTGAGCCTCCTAGCATGCCTCATTTGTGACATGTGCATGATTTGGCATCATTTGGAATGTAATTTCAGAGCTTATGTCTTTGCTATACTCCCATGTTTATCACTCTTTCATTGCTCTTGAGGGTTATGCATTATGCCTTGTTTGCGAGCCAATAAATGAACATGCTTTCCTTCCCTTTTGAGCCTATGTTTTAGCATGCTTTTGGCCTTGATTTAGCATGCCTCAACTCTGTTTTGAGTAGTTTGGGTCATATGGGATTGGTTATGCATGGTTGTAGTGCAATGGCTTTGACTAGCCTAATGATTTAAGGTCCTTAGGATGCTATGCTTGTGTTATTTGGATGATTTGGCATCATTTCACACATGGTTTCAGTGCATATAGTGTAGCTACACTCTCACATTTGTCACTTCTTAATTGTGTTTGAGAGTTGACCCTTATGCCTAGTTGATGAGCCATTACATGAGCATCATTATCTTGCCTTCCATGCCATCATTTTAGAGCATTTTGGCCACTATTTTAGGCATGCATGAGGTCAGTTTGGGGCTGGTTTGGTCCATTGGGTATTGCATTACATAGCCCTTGTGTTGTGCCCTTCAATGCTTATGGACTCTAATTTTCCATGCTCATGTTGTTTGCATGTTGCATTGCATGGTGTTTGCATGTTGTTGCATTGCATTGTGTTTGGAATGTTGTTCTGTTGCATTGTGTTTGGATTGGATGTTAATCCAAACACGAGAAACAAGGGGCGTTTCATACTTGAAGTGATGAAACGCGCCTCATTTCTCAGTCGCCGAGCCTCTTGATCATGCATGATAGATGCGGAGGCTTTTATGTGTTATTTGTGCATTCATTGACATTGAATTGTGCAAACTTGGCTTCTCGGCCATCGTGCATCGCGATGCTTGGTTGGTGGCCCGAGAGTCGACTACCGCACTCCCTTGATCTTGAGAAATGATATGGAGGGTGGTTGTGCACACATATCTTGCAAACACACTGCTATGTCCCTTCTTGTTCTCTGTTGCAGCAAAACTAGAGTCTGGCAGAATTTTCTGGTCGGCAGACCAGTAAAGGTGGTTGACCGACCACTTTTTGTGGTCTACAACAAGTTGTTCTAGTCTACAGGTGGTCTACAGCTACCTTTTCTGGTCGGCAGCCCACCAAGAAGTCTCTGTGTTGGAGAAGAAGCATTCTGGAGATTGGCACAATTTTCAGAGGTCAAACCAAAAGCAAATAGAGGCAATTGGGGGCCGTGGTAATGGATTTCCGCGCGAAGCCGACCATGCATGCATCATTCATTATTCTGAGGCAGAGTTGTGGCAGCCTAACTTAGATGCTTTTCATACTTAGTTGGTATTGTAACTTAATTAATTTGATTAATTAGTTTTGGTTTGTAATTAATTAGCTTAGCGTAGCTAGTTAGTTGATTTATTCGGACCCTTCGTCGAGAGGGCACAATGTTGTAATAATTGTGCGTGTGTGTGTGAATGTCTTCCAACCCCACGTCTTTCTCCTTTTTACTTACCCACTTTCGGTGGTTAGTTTAGGGTATATTTCAATTAGCATACTTATGTTTTGCATGGGTGCATCATTCATTCGTATTGCATGCACCGGGCTCGGCGCATCATTCAAACTGCATTGTATTTCAGTACACCTACTTGAATACGTGTTTAACAGCATGTTATCAAGTGTTGCATTCATATGCCATCTTAGATAGCCGAGCCTATTTTAGTTGTATCTTCGCATGTGTTGCATTAGGCATCTTAACATAGCTAGGATCATGCATGATTACTAACTAGCTTCTGTTTTGGCTCGGAGTACACTGTAAGTGTTTATGCTTTAGCATCTTGCATGTGTGTAAGTGTTGCCATGGTAGCATGCTTGCCATGAGGCTAACTGCTTAAGTGTTTAACTGCATGAATGCCTGTGGGTGAAGGTTTGATTGCCTGAATTGTAACAACTCGATGATTGTGAGTTTTAAGCCCACTTGAAGTGGCAAAATCATGTTTTTCTAAGCCTGCTTGAGGGTAGCAAATCCGCGCTTTGGCCTACTTGCGAGTAGCACTTTCAAACCACTTTCAAAAACAAACATGAGTTGTTTTGTTCCAATCTGCGTGATTGAGTCTATACTTGTATGCTGTGCGCATCACATAGTAAGCTAGATTAATAAACCGGAATAAGAACACATGTGTTTTAAAAAACAATATATCATGCTTAGTAGAGGCCGATCTTTGATCAGGCGAGCGGGGGTGCTCATTTCATGACCTTCCCCCCTCGTACCCAAGTTCCTGAGCTGAGGCAATTTTGGTGATGATGGACACGTGGCCTTAGGCACGAGTCAGGGTTTCCTAAATTTCCCAAAATAAAATATTTAGGTGGAGACTCTGAAACCTGGCAAAGCAGTCCATGTTTGGCGCTTTTTGATTAAAATCGATTTTCCAAAATGATTTGTCGGATTTGGACTCTTTGGTGATTTATCAATCTTACATTACACTTTGTGAGATTAGATTCAGAACCGTGACAGGAGTCCGAACTGTAGTAGCTAGAACTACAATTCGCGCCCTCACGCGCAGAGTGCAGTTCGGGCGGTCTACAGTTTCTGGCGACTCCGCTGGGGATTTAGAGAACTTGACTCGAACTCATGATATCTTGTTTTGTCTACACTTATGTGTTTCTTTTCATTGCATTTGCATTGGTGCGCCTAGGACACCGTGTTTGCCGTCTGCTATTCCTGAACGGTTTGCCCGAGGCTGCGTGCCATAAGGCTAACCGGTTACGGGCTCTGTCACGATGGGAACACAAACCTCGGTTTTCACCGAGGCACCCTTTTTGACCATTTGACCTAGTCGCATATCGGAAGCCACAGTGACCATTCCAAACTAGGACAAGTTGCTTACCCAATTGTAGGTTGTTTGAAACCGCTACGTGCGTAGTGAAACCCTAGCTCTTGACAAGATAGGACAGGGAAACCCTACCCCTCCATAGGGGTGTTTTGGCTCTCACTTGCTTGCTATGTGCTTTTAGAGTGTATCTCTACAGGAATGCATGTATCAGTTTACAAGTCTGGGTATCAGGCTTGCGGGCATCAGTATTTGGGGGAATCAGTTTTACCTGAGGGTATCAGATTTGAGGCAGTGATTCGGGGACAGTGATCAGTGTTGAGAACAGTGTGTTCAGCTTACAAATGCAAACTGTGTGTTGTCTTTATTTTAAGCCAAAATGCTGTCCGTTTTTCTGGTTGTTTGTTTCCTTATTTTGCTTTATTTATCTTTTTGCAAGGTAGTATAGCATCATTGCTTTTGAGGAGGCAGTTTCCCCCAAAGCACTCTGGGTTAAAGGTAAAAGGCTTCATCGATCCGAGGATCTAGTTGACGGGCAAGCAGTGTTCTTTTCATTACCCTCGGTTACTAGACAGAGGTCAGTTAGGCGCAGTTCATTAGTACAGCGGTTACCAGATCAACGGTCTTTATCCACTCCACCAGTGTGTAGTCGGGTTGAGGTTTCCGTTTCTACCGCAGAGAGAGATATACCTGTTGTTTAGTCGGATCAGCACCTTATGGCCAGTATGGAGGACATGATGAGTCAGCTCCAAGAGATTATGCAAGCCATGCAATGGGATGCTACCTACCAGGCAGAGTTTGCCGCGCGTCAGGCAGAGGTTGTGGCTCAACAGACAGAGCTGATTGCCAGACTTCAGCAACAACAGCAACCACAACAAGCCGGAGCATCTGCTTCGTATCCACCCCCACCCCTGCCTAGGGTTTCGATACCCGGGGATACAGCTCACGTCCAGGAAAATACGGACGTCCCAACGGGGCCAGTTCCACCCCCAATTCTACCTCGGCTGTCCAAAGCACCGGCTAATCCAGTGGACACACCGTTTGAATTTTAGGTGGATCTAACAGCACTAAAAGTGAGCAAGTTAGAAAAGCTGTTCAAAAAAGCTCAAGGCGTTAATTCCATTCCGGACATAGAGAATGGATGCACCGATTCGGCGGTGACTTTGCCGGACCGGTTCAAGATGCTGCATATAAACTGTTTTGACAGTTCTGGGGATCCCACGGTGCACCTGCGGTTGTTCTCAGATGTCCTAAGGCCAATGGACCTCTCCAGACTACAAAAGCTTTCCCTCTTCGGTCGGACCCTGTCGGGTACCGCGGCCATCTGATACGCAAAGTTGGAAGATTCTATCAAGAGAAGTTGGGAAGAAATGGCCGAGGCCTTCATTGCCCAGTACTCATACAACACACAAATCGAGATCACGACTCGTGATCTCGAGACAACTAGACAAGAGCCGAAAAAGGGCGTCTCTGACTTTGTAACCTGTTGGAGGGCCAAGGCTTCTATGATGACCACCAGGCCGGTGAAGAAGGATCAGATACAGATGGTTGTACGCAACCTCCAACCCAAACTAATGCAAAAGATGATCGTCTTACCCCTCCCAACCTTTGTTGATTTACACGAGATTGGGGTACAGATTAAGGACGCCATGAAGCAAGGTCTGATTGACCACGAGAGAGAGCAGCCCAAGAGGCGTTTACCCACAGTTCGAATGCAGGCACGAGTAATGCTACAACTGCCAGAACTTCCGATGTGGGCATGGTCACCACCACCACGCCAAAAACAGCCACCACATTCACCGGTGCATCTGGTACCAGCTCACAAACAGCCAGATATTCACCCCGAGGCCAGAGAACCTTTATTTCACTGTACATGCCTCTGTCCAAAGCTCTATGGGTTTTAATTAGAAAAGGGCATTTGAAGCCCCTAAAGCCGCGGCCATTACCAGATAAACTTCCTGCTTCCCATAACCCGACCAAATACTGTGCCTTTCACCAACAGCATGGTCACGACACCGACCAGTGCTACAGACTTCATCATGAGATTCAGGATCTCATTGACAATAAGGTGATTGCACCTCCAGAAAAACCAAATGTCACAACTAACCCACTCCCACCACATAACCAAGCTCCACCACCCAAACACATCAACCTGATCCAAACCGCGACCATTCCATATGACCCAAGCATATACATCATGCCCTCCCACCTACCCAAGCCTGAGGTGTTCATCCCGGACAGCACGGACTTGTGCATGTTGAGCACCTCCCTAACCCAACCTGAACCAGTGGTGGTGACTGTGGAAGACAGAATTGGGATGACTTCGAAGGCAGATGGGAATGTTGATTCAGAGCCTGAGGGGTCTGGGAGCTTTGCGTACAACCTGCGTGGTTATATCACATCAAAAGATCAGGTTAAGCCGAGAGTAGAGTTGTCAGCTGGGGCAGAAATCAGTGTGGTCCAGGAAGATGGACCAAGTCAGGGATTAGATGACCTAGCAGAGCTGGAAGAGGATATTGCCAATCTGTAGTTCTTCAACGAGCAGGACTCAGGGGATGTGAACATCAACTGGTTCGACTTGGATGGATCAACAGAGAATACGAGGTGGCTTAGTGACCAACCATATGTTGTTGAGGAACCTCAGCCAGAACAGGGGCAATCAGAAGCGAGAACATCAGCAGTGGCCAGAATGGCCAAGAATCAGGAAGCATCGCGGAAAAGCACCGGTGCGAAGAATTTTGCTCGGGATCCGGGCAGTTTGAGTACAGTAGATACTGAACAGGAGGTTGTATTGAAGCGTCTTGAGCAAGAAAAGATCGAGGATCTTGAAAGGGCTAGGAAGGCTAAAGCCCCTGCGGGGACAGAATGTGCTATGAGCATAGAAACAGTTGCAACGGAACCGGACAGCTATCTGTTGGTTGTCGATGGAATGTGGTGGGAAGACAACGACTTACGTCTTGCCCACACTGACGAAGATTGGGGGCAGAACCAACCAGACGACACCTGGTATGTTGAGGAGGTTGACCATATGACTAGAAGTGGGCGGTATTTCAAGCCCCCACACTTGGACCAGCTGGAGGCGTCTGGAAAGGACAAAGAAACGGAGAGGCAGAAAGAAAAACTGCTCGAGGAGGAGGCTGTACTGAAACAGCTGAAGAAGATTCAAGCAGACATCTCCATCTGGGGACTGCTTATGGCCTCAAGGGTTCACAGATAGGCCGTCCTTACAGCCATGGATAGAGCCAAGCTTTCAATCGATACAACTCCTGAACAGTTGGTAGGGCTGGTTTTCCCAGGAGGAGCTTCCCCGACCTTGACCTTCACTGACAAGGAACTGCCGCCCGAGGGCTCAGATCATAACAAACCACTCTACATCTCTGTGGAGTGTAGAGAGAAATGGATACCAGTTGTCCTGGTTGACACGGGGTCTGCAATCAATGTATGTCCGTCGAGAACGGCATATGCTATCGGGTTGAAGCCCACGAATTTTGTGCCTATGGTCCAGGTGATACGGGCCTATGATAATACCAACCGGGAGGTGATGGGGACCGTACAAATTAACACTCAGGTTGGCCCAGGGCAACAGGACATTGAATTTCATGTCTTGGATGTTCCCGCAACCTTCAATCTACTCCTTGGGCGGCCGTGGCTGCACCAGGTGAAAGCCGTCTCTTCCACCTTACACCAAATGCTGAAGTACCCCTACGGGAAGGAGGTGGCAATCATTTTTGGGAATTCTTCGATACATCCCTCGCCAGAGGTTTCTACACCAGTTCTGGAGATTGAGCATGGCGCGGAGGATGTATTTTTGTCAGGATTTACCCTAGCTAAGGCCCGGGTTGTACAGGATATGTTAGCTATTGATGAGGGGCTATACGTCAGTGCACAGTTTGTCTACCTTATGAACAAGCTTCAACATATCCCCGGGATGGTATTAGGGCGAAGTGGCCGGAAGGGCATTGCAGCATCGGCTGAAGTGCCGTATAACCCATATACCTTTGGCTTAGGTTATCTACTTACCAAAGAGGATTGGGCGAGGAAAGGAAGAAAGATGGCCGGAAGAGCCAAGGCAAAGCAAGCTGGAAAGCATTATGAGTTGGTGCACTGACCTATCCAAGGGACCCTGAACGGACGCTTTGTCCGGGAGGGGGAAGACTTCCCATTTTACGGCTTTCTGGAGCCCTGGATGAATTCAGAGAAGCGGCACTTGCCCGGCTTTGAAATCTTTTTTGATCTTCAGTTGTCTGGGGATGAAGTTACCGAAGAGCAGATAGACCCATCAGTTGAGGTTGAGCAGTGCAAGGAGGAGGTTTCCGAGAGCACAGAAATTGAGATGAGGGTAACACTGGCTTGTCTCCTCTCAGATCCTCAGATCGTACCAGAGTGCTTGGGGGATAACTCATCAGCTTCCATGATCGGGGATGAAGCAGTTGTGGGCCCATCTTTAGGTATTCTTGATGCATCCATCGCACCCTCTCTCGTCTGGCAATACGATGAGGGCTTTTTATCAAGCAGTTCCGAGTCAGGTAGTGAGCCGAAAATTGATTCCACTGAGTCTGTGGAGTCGGAATCAAATTCCAACTCGTCTGAGTCTGAGTCCGGTATTCTTGGGGGTGATAACCCGGATGCCACTGTGCTGTCCAGGTCGTCTTTTTCTTTTTCCTTTGAGTTTGTTGTAACAGAGGAATCGAACAGACTGGATGTTATCAATGAGAATGGTACGGTTGTGGCTTCCGAGTACTTTTATGTGCCTTTAATTTATTGCATTAATCAAGAGTTTTAAAATTTTGATGAAAACGACGAGGAAGAAATTCCTCCTATCTTACAACATCTGATTGATCAAGAGCAGAAGAGGTTCGTAAAACATTTGGTTAATGAAATCACCACAATTAATGTTGGTACTGAGAAGGACCCGCGGCTGGTCCAGATCGGGTCCACGTTGTCTTTGGAGGAGCGCAAGCGCTTAGTCACTTTATTAAAAGATTTCAAAGATGTTTTCGCGTGGTCCTACGAAGACATGCCTGGAATCGATCCTGAGATTGTACAGCACCGGATCCCTCTTGACCCAGAGGCCCAACCTGTTAAGCAGAAGCTCCGAAGGATTCACCCGGACTGGGCTTTGAAAATCAAAGAAGTGGTCACCAAGCAGATCGATGCAGGGTTCCAGTTGGTATTCGAATACCCTACTTGGTTGGCCAATATAGTTCCGGTGCCGAAGAAGGACGGCAGAATTCGAGTATGTGTGGACTTCAGGGATTTGAACAAAGCTAGTCCGAAGAACGACTTTCCTTTGCCGCATATCGACGAATTAGTGGACTTCACTGCTGGGCATGCGCTGCTCTGGTTCATGGATGGGTTTTCAGTCTACAATCAGATTTTGATGGCACCCGAAGACAGGGAGAAGGCTGCTTTCACCACCCTGTGGGGAACCTATTATTATAGGGTGATGTCGTTTGGCTTGAAGAACGCTGGGGCTACGTATCAACGGGCTGCGACCACGATTTTGCATGATATGATCCATAAAGAGATTGAGGTGTACGTGGACGACATGATTGTCAAGTCCAAGGAAAGAGAGGGCCACTACACCACCTTGCAAAAATTCTTCCAACGGATCAGAGAGTATCGGTTGCGGCTGAATCCTCAGAAATGTACATTTGGTGTTACAGTAGGGAAAATGCTGGGGTTCTTGATCACACAAAGGGGTATCGAGGTCGATCCTTCTAAAATCAAGGCCATCTTAGAAATGCCACCACCGAGGACTGAAAAGGAGGTGCGAGGCTTTCTGGGTAAAGTGCAATTCATAAGACGGTTTATTGCAAAATTAACCCTGACTTGTGAACCACTGTTTAGTCTCCTAAAGAAATGAAAGAAGTTCCAATGGGACGACCGATGCCAAGTTGCTTTCGAACAAATCAAGCAATATCTACAGAACCCACCTGTGTTGTCACCGCCTGAGCAGGGGAAACCGTTGATTTTGTACCTATCAGTGACCGAAACGACAATGGGCTGCATGCTTGCACAGGAGTCTGAGGACAAAGTAGAGAAGGCTATCTACTACCTGAGTAAGAAAATACTGGATTGCGAGACCGGCTACACTCTACTGGAGAAGGCTTGTCTGGCCTTGGTATGGGCTACCAGGAAGTTAAGGCACTACCTGTTAGCTCACTCTGTAATACTGGTTTCGAGATTAGATCCCATCAAATATCTTTTCGAGAAACCGGCACTTACGGGTAGGATAGCTCGTTGGTTTGTTTCTGTTTTCCGAATTTGATCAGAAGTACATGACGCGCAAGTCAGTGAAAGGGAGAGCGGTAGTAGAGTTCCTAGCCGACCACCCAGTTGAAGGGGGATGAAGCAGTTGAGTATCTGTTCCCAGACGAGGCCATTCTATATGTCAAAGAAGAGACTTGGACGATGTACTTTGACGGAGCGTCAAACCAATACGGGTATGGGATTGGGGTGTTGCTGATAGCACCCGACAATTCTCGCATACCCTTAGCATTCACACTCTGGTTCAAAGTGTCGAACAATGAGGCAGAATATGAGGCATGTATTGCTGGACTAGAAGCCGCCCTGGAACTAGGGGCAAAACGGCTGGATGTCATTGGGGACTCAAACCTTGTTGTATCTCAAGCTAAAGGAGATTGGAAAGTTAAAGAAGAAAAGATGAGAATTTATCACCAGACCTTGGACGTTTTGATTCCTCTGTTTAAAAAACTAAATTTCGCCCATCTATTAAGAGAGAACAACAGGTTCGCTGATTCATTAGCAACTCTATCTTCTATGATAGACATCCTTTTCGGAGTCCGGATACGTCCGATCATCATTGAACAGAAATTCGTGCTGGCCTACAAGCTGATTGCCGCTATAGATGAGGTACAAGATCAAAACCCCTGGTATTACGACATTTGGAACTTCTGGGAAAAGGAAGCGTATCCACCAGGGGCAAATGCCAAAGATAAGAGGGCAATTCGAAGAATGGCTGCTCAATTCATCGTTTGCGAAGGTAAACTGTACAAGAGGGGTCATCTGGGAATGCACAAGCTATGTGTCGATGCTGAAGAGTCCAAGCACCTAATAGAGGCCATCCATGGAGGAGAGTGTGGAGCGCACGTAAGCGGGGTGATGCTAGCCTGGAAGATCCTTAGATAGGGTTATTACTGGTCAACCATGGAGGAGGAATGTATTGGCTTTGCTCGGCGATGCCATAAATGTCAGATCCATGCAAACCACATGAACATTCCGCCGTCGAAGCTGTACAACATGACTTCGCCATGGCCGTTTTCAGTCTGGGGGATTGATGTAATTGGGGCTGTCACTCCGAAGGGGTCCAACGAGCATGAGTACATTCTGGTAGCGATAGACTACTTCACGAAGTGGGTTGAGGCCCAATCTTACGCGGTGTTGAAGGCGTTGCATGTTGCTAAGTTCATCAGGAACAACATTATCTGTCGCTACGGGGTCCCGAATGAGATTATTTCGGATAATGGTTCCCACTTCAAGAAGGAGGTGATTGACTTGTTGGAAAAATACAACGTGGCTTTTCATAAGTCATCTACATATTGGCCATAAACCAACGGAGTAGTTAAGGCAGCAAAGAACATCAAGCACATTCTACAAAAGATGGTGGAAACCTACAGGGACTGGCCTGATAAGCTGCCATTTGCTCTTTGGGGTTACCGGACTTCAATTCGAACTTCTACTGGGGCAACTCCGTATTTCTTGGTTTATGGAATGGAGGCTGTTCTGCCTATCGAAGTTGAGGTTTCGTCATTACGGGTATTGGCTGAGTATCAGATAGCTGAAGCAGATTGACAGCAAAGCAAGTTTGAAGAACTCATGCTCTTTGATGAAAGAAGATTGAAAGCACTGTATCACGTCCAGGGTTATCAACGAAGAATTGCCAGAGCTTTTAACAAGAAGGTTAAGTCCAAGAATTTGAAAGAGGGGGATCTAGTGCTCAAAGACAACCGAGCTCCCATCCATGACCCTAGGGGCAACTTCAGACCCAATTAGACTGGCCCTTACATCATCAAGTCTATCTGGTCGGGTGGAGCTATCGTTCTGATGGATTTAGATGGCCTTGAGTTCTCCCAACCGATCAACATGGACAAGTTGAAGAAATACTATCCCTGAGTGGCTCGCTAGGCCGAAAACCCGAAAGGGCGACCTAGGCAAAAGTTAGAGCATGAAAAATTTGAAATAATAAAAACTGAGCTCGCAAGGTTGAAAACCCAGAAAGGGTGGCCTTGGCAAAAGTTAGAGTGCAAAAGGAGAGGGTTAATACACGAGTGAACCTGAACCAAACTACGTAAGGCTTGATTCCCATCTTTCGGTTACGTAGGCAACTTCATTCTGAAGTCCAGCCATAAACACTTCCAAATTAACTTTGTCCATGTGATCATGTTGGTCATCTTTGTCTATTTTGCATTGAAGAGCTCGGTTGTGATCTCCAATGCAGTGCTATTCAGACTAGGGGCAACTTTCCAGTTGCTGGATCTGGGGTTGTACATCTTAGTGATAGATCTCAAGTGTGTCCAGTTTTGATCCACATCGAAAATGGTTTTGAAAAGTTTTAATAAAAGTTGATTTTGCTCAAATTAATCTTTTTACAACTTAGACCATTTTTGGACCAAACAGAAAATTTCAGTACCCACAACCTTCAATTACATTGATTTCAGTACAGAGTTCTCCTACTCTTGAATACAAATTGAAGTTGCTTTTTATTACATTCATAAAGAAAACTTGAAAGTACTGATAAAACAATAAACTCGAGGCATGGATAAGTCAGGTGTCCTTGCGCCCCCTCCCAGAGCTGGTGGAAGCCTCTGATGCCAAAATAGGCCCGACTTGTGCCTCTTCGTCGAGCCAAGCTATGCACTCATCAAAGAGGGTGCAACTGAAAGTGGGAGCGGGGGCCAGAAGCTCTCTCGTCCTCCGTGCTGTGGCATACGGAGCTAGCTGTGTGCCTCGGATTGGAAATGTGGCAGGGTACTCTATCTCTTCTTTCGGACAAGTCTGATCATGCCCAAATTGGCGCCGGAATCGAAATGGGAAGTAAAAGACACAGTGTGTCAGGCCGATCAACTGAATCCCAGGCTGGCGAGACATGTTGTAACTCATCGCCGATAGATTAAGCCAGGGGCAGCGCCAAGCAATGTTGACAGCAGACAGACTGCACATCCATTCGCACCACCATCCCTCATCAGGAGCATCGACTAGGCGTCGTCAAAAGAAATAACCGCGAACTGAATATGCTAGGCATGAGTTCACGACCCTCAACTTATCTATCAACCATATCTGGGGAGGGATGAAAAATGAGAGATTAAAGAATAGAGAGGTGTACGTGGAGAGAAAAGTGAGAAAGGGTTTTGAGAGAAAAATCGAGCCTAAGGGCCGAGTGATGTGAGGAATACACATGTGAGTAGGGAGGGAAACATTACCTGCAGCAGTAGTGGACTCCCCGCGAATCTAGTCGTCTCTCGGCAATGGAAAGCATCCAAACCCATCAATGTCTTAGCTAGTGTCATGGTAATGCAACTCTTGCCCTCTTTCAATCCCTGGGCAACCTCAATCAAATGGACGCTAGACCCACCACAGCCTGGGGCAAGCAAGAAATGAGACAACATGCACAAGCAAAGCGCACGTCGCCAGAAACCCTACCAATGACGATCGTCGCGGTCACCGGCATCAGAAAACTGATGAATCAGGCTCGGAATATCTAGTTCTCCATCGCGGATCAAAGACTGAGCGTCATGCAAAGTGAGCCCGCACATCTGTCCTAAGGCTTGGATGTGGCCGAAGCAAAATTGGGGCAAGATTTCTTCCTCACGCTCGGACTCCATCAAAGCTTGGAAGTCTTCGAAAGTGGGACATATCTCTTGTTCGCCAAAGCTAAAAATGTGCCTAACCGAATTCTAACACCTAGCCACAGCATGAAGGAATGGAAAATGCAGCGGGGTGCGACTCAATGGGAATAGTGCATTTATTCTGAAGCCTCGAAAATTCAGCTTTTCCGAGCCATCCAAGTTTGCAATCCAATTTGTGAGGTTTTAGACATGAAATGCCTCCATTTGGTGTAAAAACTGAGTTAGAATGAGGGAACCACGAAGCTGGAACCTTTATAGAGGATAAGGCACTGTTTAGAGGACAAGTGGCAAAAATCTGGAGACCCCTCACATAACTGGTTGACCGACCACTCTTTCTGGTCGATCGACCACTTTTTCTGGTCTACAGACCACAAAAGTGGTCGACAGTTTATTTTGGTGGTCAGCAATGACAAAAAAGTGGTCTACAGCTACTTCTTGTCTCCAGCAGAGAGTCCCTAGCCTTCCTATGTGTTGAGAATGCTGAAAATCTGAGTTTATTTCTGCTTCGGGTGCCTCATGTTGCTTTGTTCATCCAATATGCATTTGCTTATCGAGTTGTTGCTCTTTGATTATCGAGTTGTTGTGATTTGTTTATCAAGTTGTTGCTCTTTGCTTATCGAGTTGTTATAATTCGTTTATCGAGTTGTTCTTTAAGTTAAGTTGTTTTGTTTGTTGCGTTGGTTCACTTCCTGACTTGGCAATACACGAATGTTTAACTTCCAACAATCTCATTTTTGTGCAAAATGATGCGATGCGATGCTTAGAATACAAATGCAACACTTTTTGAACAAAAAGTTGTTTTCATTCCATCTTGGTTTCTCTTTACAAAGTACAAAGTTTTAAAGAAAATAAAACTGCTTAAGGCTATAAAATGTGCAATTACTAAGGCAAAAGGAGAAATAAAACAAAAGCAAAAGCACCTGAGTCGGTGCTATCTGGCTCAAGATTGAGAGGCCCTCTTCACCCTCTTCGGCTAAGCAGCCTCTACACCACCGCTGTCGGCACCCTCGTCTGAACCAGAGCCGTCATCCTCGGAATCCTCCTCGGCGTCGTTTCCACCCTCAGAACCTGAACTGGTGTCACCACATCTGCCCTCGGATGTCTCTGACTGAGGATTCGCTAGCTCCTCCTCCTCACTAGACTCGTCATCACATCTGGTAGGTGCTCGACGTCTCCCTCGGCCGTGTGTCGAGATCCCTCTCCCTGCCACTGGAGAAGGCCCGAGTGGCCCAGGCTATAGAGGTGTGACCTAAAAAGGCAGTTTGAATACATTAGCCAGAGCATGTATATCAGATGCAAGTATGGTGCATGGAGTGAGTGCATGCAGATATAGTATGTGAATGTGATGTGTCGGATGTGATCTATACATGCAGTGAATCAGTGTAGTACCGGGATGCCATGGGAGTGCAGCATCGTCTCTCTCCTCAAAACCATAAACTCAAGTGAGGCCATCGCCTCGAGCAACCCCTCAACATATCCTGTGGAAGGCTGCAGATGCAAGTTCAAGTCATCAGTGAATGAATGAATGTCTAAATATCTTAATGATAGATGAAAGCTGTGAAGCATACCGATGCTGAGTCAGGGGCCTTGACATATTGATGATCTGGCAATGGAGGCTCAAGCAGAATTTGATATGGTGTCCCATACCGCCAGCCTGTCAGCTCGATCAGAGGATCTGGCCACCCAGCCCACTGCCAAGTGGGGGGCATCCCCCTAGTCCTACCTCTCGATGTGCTGGCCCTACTAGTCGAAGGAATGTCTGTAGCTCGGGTGCGACTCGATGAAGGAATGTCAGCAGCTCTCCTCATGGGGGCACGAACACCCGTCAGCGGGGGCATCAGGTATGTGTGGAGGTATGTTGTGTACTCCTCCTCCAGGAAAAGGACTATGTCAGCACCCTGCATAAGGTCGCTAACCTTCCGGGGAGTGAGACTTTTTGTGGTCCGCATATCTGATGGAGGCGGTGAAGGGATCTCCTGAGTGGGATTACCCAGTGTCTGGCGCATGAAGCGCTCCCCGAGAAACCTGGCTCTGCCAACTGGTCCCTCAAACAGAATCCGGTATCGGGAGGCGCCCCATGCCCCAACAAACTGGAACCGAGAAAACCCGAACATCGCTACCCAAGGCTGCCAGGTGATCTGCAGATAGCAAGTGCATGAATTGATTAGTTGTCATAGATATACAAGATGAACCAAAGCTGAAAGCATAAAGAACTGAGAGTTCTGGATTACCTCAGTTGCCCGTACTGTGTCAAAATAATGCTTGAGATATGGCAAGGTCTCTTGGGGTCTGGGCTAGCATCGACCTTCAAATCTACGCGAGTACGGCACCTCAAGGGGCGCCTCAACCTCTGGATCAGGAGCAAGCGTCAGAAAATAGGCGCATACCCACACCTGTAGAAGGCAAGATAGTGGCAATGGGAATACAAAATACACAAAAAATGCAGAATGCAGAATGCGAGGTCCAGAATGCAGAGTCTGGGACATAATGTGTGCAATGTGTGGAGTGTGCAGTGTACAGGTAATCAAAAGCAGAAATGTAAATCAAAAGGGCAGAATGTACCTCCCAGGCTCTCCAATAGCCGCCTACTATGTTCCCGCACCTGCGGGAGGTCGCGCTCATATAGCAATAAAGGGTAGCAAGGCCAGCGCCACCCCAATCGAAGTGTCGAACCTAGGATAGGTCTACTAGAGCACTCAGAAGATGTAGCCCGATCGTGTTCCCCTGTCAGAGAACAATGTGGTCCTAAGAAGGAACATTAGGAATCCCCGAGCGTACTGCTCCGTGGCCTCAACAGTCTCGGGCACAGTCCCTCTGTACTGCTCTGTGAACTAGGTGTATCTGACCGAGCCTGATGATCGGTAGATCGGCGGATGGGCTCCGAGTAGATAAGTCCAGGTTGCCTCCCATTCACCCATATCGGAGTCATATGGGATCGGCCGACCTCCCACGTCGAGGCCCGTCAACATAGCAAAGTCATATGGGGTCATCGTCATGTCCCCGGTAGCTGAAAAATGTAAGGAGTTGGTGGTGTCCCACCATCTCTCTACCAGTGCACCCAGGAGGGTCCTACTCGCTGCAAGACGCGATAACCCCATGCAAAATGGGCCGAACCCTGCCTTCTCAACAATATGTCGAACACCGTCTGGGAGCTCCGTGTACCACTCCCTCGCTATAATCGACCCATATCCCTGGGTAAAACGGGAAGCTACCTGTGTTCAGAATGAGCAGAAATATAGTGTGAGTTGTGTTCAGAATGAGCAGAAATACAGTGTGTGAGCTGTGTGCCAAATGAACAGAATGCTATGTATGAACTGTGTGCCAAATGAGCAGAATGCTATGTTGTGAGCTGAGTGCAGAATGAATAGAAATGCAGTGTGTGAGCTATGTTCAGAATGAGCAAAAATGTAGTGTGTAAGCTGTCTGTAGAATGAGCAGAAATGCAATGTGTGAGCTGTGTTCAAAATGAGCAGAAGTGCTGTGTATGTAAATGTGTTAAGAACGAGCAAATAAAATGCAAAGCGAAAGCATGAAGTGTGCAAGAAATGCAAAATACATCGTAGAAAATGTAAGAGTGCAGTACGTACCTCAGGCACGTAGTGAGACAGGTGAGAGTCCGGCTCCCGTAGTAGCAGGTCCGTAGGTGCTCGTCGCACAAAGTCTGTAACATGAAGAAAAGTGCTGGGTGGTAAGATATGCTCCTCGGGACAGTATGTTGTAGGGCCAAAGGGCCGAATCCTAGGCGGCAGCGGAATGACGTTGAGCTCCTCCTCCCTCCTCGGAGGACCCTCGTCATATGGAGCATTGTCAGCCATTTGAAAAGAAAGTGCAAAATGAGCAAAAATGAGCGAAATGAGCTAAAATTGCCAAAAGTCAACTCTCTGGAAGAGAAAAAGTCAAAAAAAGTCAAAGCCCGGGAAAAGGTGCTAAACTTCAAGAGAAACATACCTCAAGTAGTGAAAATGGAGAAAGAAGCTCCGAATATAAATTCTAATCGGTTCAAAACGAAGAGAATCGAAAGTTTTTCGCGAATCAACTTCGCATGAGCGGTTGGAAAACACGTGCAAAGCCCAGATCTAAGAGGAAAAAGGGTCTAAGAGGGAAGAGGAGTGAATTTCGGCCTTGAGGGTGTGAGCATTTGTGTTTTGAAGTTGTGTACTTAAAGGGCTGAACCTCAAAAGACCAAACTGCCCCAGTTTTACTAAACTAGTCGACCGACCACTTAGCTGGTCTACAGGTGGTCTACAGATGGTTTAGGTGGTCTGCCGCCCTCCAGGGTGGTCTTCAGGGTCCCATTGTCCTCTCTGTGTATTTTTATGCTGATTGGAGTCTTTGGCTCTCGAGAAAGTGCAAGAAAAGTTCACTATTTTCAGCTCAAAAGGTCCCTGCGGGAACTTCGATTCACATCTTTGATGCATGGCTCATCGTCACTCGTCAGGAGCAAGGTGTATCCTTTTTAAGTACATTGTGACCCCTCCGAGAGGTAAATCGGAGGTTGCGTTTGAATTGATCTCGTTAAGGCGTGCATTTCCTTATTCGACATTTTACTTTAAACATGCTGTTGATGTTGCACTAAAAATACATTGTTATGCACATTTCAGTTGCATTGTTATGCACCTCTTCACTTGCATTGTCACGCACGTTCCAGTTGCATTGTTATGCACATTTCAATTGCATTGTTATGCACCTCTTCACTTGCGTTGTCACGCACGTTCCAGTTGCATTGTTTTGCACACTTCAGTTGCATTGTTATGCACCTCTTCACTTGCGTTGTCACGCACGTCCTAGTTGAATTGTTATGCACGGTTCCAGTTGCATTATTTTGCACACTTCAGTTGCATTGTTATGTACCTCTTCACTTGCATTGTCACGCACATTCTAGTTGCATTGTTTTGCACACTTTAGTTGCATTGTTATGCACCTCTTCACTTGCGTTGTCACGCACGTCCCAGTTGCATTGTTATGCACGGTTCCAGTTGCATTGTTTTGCACACTTTAGTTGCATTGTTATGCACCTTTTCACTTGCATTGTCGCGCACGGTTCCAGTTGCATTGTTTTGCACACTTCAGTTGCATTGTTATGCACCTCTTCACTTGCGTTGTCATGCACGATTCCAGTTGCATTGTTATGCACCTCTTCACTTGCGTTGTCACGCACGTTCCAGTTGCATTGTTTTGCACATTTCACTTATATTGTTATGCACTTCTTCACTTGCGTTGTCACGCACGTTCCAGTTGCATTGTTTTGCACACTTCAGTTGCATTGTTATGCACCTCTTTACTTGCGTTGTCATGCATGTTACACTTGCATTGGTCTGCACACTTCACTCGCATTGTTATGCACAGTTCTACTCGCATTGTTATGCACATTCTAGTTGCATTGTTATGCACCATTCTACTTGCATTGTTATGCACCAATTCACCTGTATTGTGATGCACCGTTTCACTTGCATTGTTATGCACCGTTTCACTTGCATTGTTATGCACCTTTCCATTGGCATCATATGTGCACACGTTTATCTTGTGTTGAAATTGTATTTTGATATAGCGTTGATCATGTGTTCCTATTACATTGTACCTGTCAAAATCTCTCTTTTGTGCAGGCACGATATTGTATGTACGGTTCATTTGAAGTTGGTGAAACCAGACGATATTATATGTACCGTTCATTCAAGAGAAGTTCCGATTCAGTTTGACTGCTGTCCATCACGCATGTTCACGTATGGCATGCGTTTGGACATACCCTTCTCCACTCGTGTTTGACACGCATTTGGATGCCTTTCTCCTTTCGCGTTTGACACGCGTTTGGATGATTGTGCTTTCTTGCACAGTCCTTCTCCTTTTGCGTTTGATACACTAGAAGGTGTTTCGTTTGAGACTTTGGGTGTTCCCGATGGTCGCTTTTAGTCTTTCCTGTGTGAGCCGTGGTTAAGATCGCATAATTTTCTTACTTCCTTTCTGTATGAGATGTAGTTTGGTTCGTGTTTACTTGCTTATGTACGATTTTGCTGTACCATTTCTTTGTATAACATTCGCTTAAAATGTTGTATCTATTTTGCATAAATGCTTCATTATAGTCTTCTTTGCATGATCATAAGTTATGTTCTGCATTGTGCATGTCATTTGCATTTTGCCCCTGCCTGCGGGCGCATCTCTTTGTTTTCTTACCTATTTGTCTAAGTCTTCGGCCTTGTCAAAAATGGGTCGTCTCTGGGCTTTGACATTCATTCCCGTCATTTCATGACTTCCGAGTTCTGTCAAAGAGGGATAACTGTAGACACCCCATTTTTGACCGTCCTAAAGACTTGGACGTCATCGATTGAGTGCTCGGTGATTGTGCATGTTTGTGCTCGTTTTGAGTTTCTGGAGCCTTCGGCTGAGCGCCTTGTCTCGGGACCTCTTAACTTTCTCCTCTTGGCCTGGTTTTTGGACCATGCCTTGCTGCCCTTGCCAAGAGGGAAACAGAGGCCCGTAGGCCACTTTTTGTGGCCGTAGACTACGTTTCCCTCTCGTAGGCCATCTTTTGTACCCGTAGACTAGTTTTCGGGGCTTCTGGCTGAGTGCCTCTCCTTGCGAACTCTTGTCTTGCTTCCTTTTTGGTTTGTTTTTGAACCAAACCTTGTTATCCTTTGCCTGGAGGGTGGAACAGGGGTGTAGACTAGTTTCTCCCCCTGTAGACCACTTTTCTTCCCTGCCAGCCACTTTTAGTGGTCGGCCAGCTAGGGTTGGTGGTCTGTGGACCACCTAAGGTGGTCGGCAGCCTGCCACCACCTTCCCCTCTCTCTGCAGACCCTCTTCCTCTCTTGCCGACCACTTTTCATCCCTGTAGACAACTTTTTCTAGTCAGTCGACTAGGGAAGGTGGTCGGCCGACCACTTTAACTGGTCGGTGGTCATCCTGCATTTTCTGCAGATATTTTCCTTACCAGCTGTTGGGCACAAAAGGCATCCTCCATGCACGTGTATGGAGGGATTGCTTCAAGTCTCTAGCTTGCTCAACAAGCTTGAGACATGAAATTCTATATAAGGGAGCCTTCTCTCTCTTGCTTGAGGTTCAGAAAATTTGCATAGAGATATACATATCCCTCTCTCTCTATATTTCTCCCCCTCTCTCTCTATATTTGTGTTGTTTGTGCCTTAAAGTGGTTTTTCTTCACACTTTTGCACACAAACACCTAGTGAAACACCTTCACTCTTGAGCTGAGGTTCTTGAAGGTTGCATTTGAGTGGTTTTAGCTTGGTTTTTGCCTCTGAAGTTGCTGTTTTGAAGTTGTTCTTCAAGGGAGAGTCTTTATCCTCTTTAAAGCTTTGTTGTAGTTGCTTATTTAGCCATCTTTGCATGCTTCTTTTGGCTTAGCTTTCAACTATAAAAAGCTTCATTTTCAAGTGCTTAAAGTGTTTGTTTGAGGCATCTTTGGTGTTGGGGGTGGTCTACCCCCTTCTGTGCCTTATTTTGCCATGTTTTGGGCTACTCTTTTAGGTCTTCGAGATCACCTTTGTTTGGCCTTGTCACCACTGAATTCTAGAGGAATTTCAGTGGTGGAAAGTGTGTTTTGAGGCCCCAAATGGGTGGGGGTTGTCCCCCCCTCCTCTTCTCTTGTGTACTTATGTTGATGGCTCACTAAGTTAGCATGTTTTTCTACCTCCTTGAGGCACCATTTCAGCATGTCTTAGGCCTTGTTTTGCCATGATATAGCTCTGTTTGAGGTTGGTTTGGTTACCTCATGCATGCTTTTTATACTTGTAGTGTAAACGTGTCATTTAACCTTGTGTGCTCAATGCTTTGATCCATCATGCTAGCCTCCCTGAGGCTCCATCTCAGCATTTTTTTGGTGTTATTTTAGCGTGAT
The DNA here is from genome assembly GCA_036172215.1 of Camellia granthamiana. Classification (NCBI taxonomy): domain Eukaryota; kingdom Viridiplantae; phylum Streptophyta; class Magnoliopsida; order Ericales; family Theaceae; genus Camellia; species Camellia granthamiana. Next base: position 95,882,579 of record CM069908.1, on the reverse strand, counting down.
ATAGCTCTTTTTTGGGTCGGTTTGATTGACTCTTGCATGCTTCATAACCTTGTAGTGCAATCCTCCCTATTGCCTTAACATGCATCTTGCTTTGGACCACCACTTTAGCATGTTTTTGGCTCCACTCCAGCAAGCTTTTACTCATGTTTTGCCATGCTTAAGCTCTGTTTTAAGTGGTTTTCATCATGCATGCCTTGCTTTGTATAGCCATAGTGCAATCTTGCTCACTAGCTTTGAGTTTCATAGTCTCTAGCATGGCTTACTTGAGTTGTTTGCATGCTTTGGCTTTATTTCTCACATGATTTCAATGAATGAAGTGTGGTTATACTTTCCCACGTATCGCTCTTTCAATGTTTTGGAGGCTTGTGCTTTATGCCTCAATCATGAGCCAATTGGCGTGCATGCTTGCCTAAGCCTTTGGGCTACCATCTCAGTGTGTTTTTGGTGTTATTTTACCATGTTACAACTTTGATTTTTGTTGGTAAAGTCACCTCGTGCTTGGTTTTGGTACGTGTAGTGTAATCATGCTCATTGGCCTTACGTGCGTCATGTTTTATACCTCCCATTCTAGCATGTGTTAGCTCTATTCCATGCATGTTTTGGCATTGTTTCGACCTGCTTTGGGACTGTTTTGAGTCACCTTGGCCCTTTGGGGCTTGCTTGATATGGCTATGGTGCAAGTACCTTTGATAGCCTTAAGCTTTGAGCCTCCTAGCATGCCTCATTTGTGACATGTGCATGATTTGGCATCATTTGGAATGTAATTTTAGAGCTTATGCCTTTGCTATACTCTCATGTTTATCACTCTTTCATTGCTCTTGAGGGTTATGCATTATGCCTTGTTTGCGAGCCAATAAATGAACATGCTTTCCTTCCCTTTTGAGCCTATGTTTTAGCATGCTTCTGGCCTTGATTTAGCATGCCTCAACTCAGTTTTGAGTAGTTTGGGTCATATGGGATTGGTTATGCATGGTTGTAGTGCAATGGCTTCGACTAGCCTAATGATTTAAGGTCCTTAGGATGCTATGCTTGTGTTATTTGGATGATTTGGCATCATTTCACACATGGTTTCAGTGCATATAGTGTAGCAACACTCTCACATTTGTCACTTCTTAATTGTGTTTGAGAGTTAACCCTTATGCCTAGTTGATAAGCCATTACATGAGCATCATTATCTTGCCTTCCATGCCATCATTTCAGAGCATTTTGGCCACTATTTTAGGCATGCATGAGGTCAGTTTGGGGCTGGTTTGGTCCATTGGGTATTGCATTACATAGCCCTTGTGTTGTGCCCTTCAATGCTTAAGGACTCTAATTTGCCATGCTCATGTTGTTGCATTGCATTGTGTTTGGAATGTTGTTGTGTTGCATTGTGTTTGGATTGGATGTTAATCCAAACACGAGAAACAAGGGGCGTTTCATACTTGAAGTGATGAAACGTGCCTCATTTCTCAGTCGCCGACCCTCTTGATCATGCATGATAGAGGTGGAGGCTCTTATGTGTTATTTGTGCATTCATTGACATTAAATTATGCAAACTTGGCTTCTCGGCCATCGTGCATCACGATGCTCGGTTGGTGGCCCAAGAGTCGAGTACCGCACTCCCTTGAGCTTGAGAAATGATAGGGAGGGTGGTTGTGCACACATATCTTGCAAATACACTGCTATGCCCCTTCTTGTTCTCTGTTGCAGCAAAACTGGACTCTGGCAAAATTTTCTGGTCAGCAGACTAGTAAAGGTGGTTAACAGACCACTTTTTGTGGTCTACAATAAGTTTTTCTGGTCTACAGGTGGTCTACAGCCACATTTTCTAGTCGGCAACCCACCAGGAAGTCTCTGTGTTGGAGAAGAAGCATTCTGGAGGTTGGCACAATTTTTAGAGGTCAAACCAAATGCAAACAGAGGCAATTGGGGGCATGGTAATGGATTTCCGAGCGAAGCTGACCATGCATGCATCATTCATTATTCTGAGGCAGAGTTGTGGCAGCCTAACTTAGATGCTTTTCATACTTAGTCGGTTGTGTAACTTAATTAATTTGATTAATTAGTTTCGGTTTGTAATTAATTAGCTTAGCGTAGCTAGTTAGTTGATTTATTCGGACCCTCCGTCGAGAGGGCACAATGTTGTAATAACTGTGCGTGTGTGTGTGTGAATGTCTTCCAACCCCACATCTTTCTCCCTTTTACTTACTCGCTTTCAGTGGTTAGTTTAGGGCATATTTCAATTAGCATACTTATGTTTTGCATGCGTGCATCATTCATTCGTATTGCGTGCACCGGGCTCGGCGCATCATTCAAACTTCATTGTATTTCAGTACACCTACTTGAATACGTGTTTAACAGGATGTTATCAAGTGTTGCATTCATATGCCATCTTAGATAGCCGAGCCTATTTTAGTTGCATCTTCGCATGTGTTGCATTAGGCATCTTAACATAGCTAGGATCATGCATGATTACTAACTAGCTTCTGTTTTGGCTCAGAGTACACTGTAAGTGTTTATGCTTTAGCATCTTGCATGTGTGTAAGTGTTGCCATGATAGCGTGCTTGCCATGAGGCTAACTGCTTAAGTGTTTAACTGCATGAATGCCTGTGGGCGAAGGCTTGATTGCCTGAATTGTAACAACTCGATGATTGTGAGTTTTAAGGCCACTTGAAGTGACAAAATCATGTTTTTCTAAGCCCACTTGAGGGTGGCAAATCTGCGCTTTAGCCTACTTGCGAGTAGCACTTTCAAACCACTTTAAAAAACAAACATGAGTTGTTTTGTTCCAATCCGCGTGATTGAGTCTATACTTGTATGCTGTGCACATCACATAGTAAGCTAGATTAATAAAACAGAATAAGAACACATGTGTTTTCAAAAACAATATATCATGCTTAGTAGAGGCCGATCTTTGATCGGGAGAGCGGGAGTGCTCATTTCATGACCTTTCCCCCTCGTACCCAAGTTCCCGAGCTGAGGCAACTTTGGTGATGATGGACACGTGGCTTTAGGCACAACTTAGGGTTTCCTAAATTTCCCAAAATAAAATATTTAGGTGGCGACTCTGAAATCTGGCAAAGCAGTCCATGTTTGGTACTTTTTGATTAAAATTTGATTTTCCAAAACGATTTACCGGATTTGGACTCTTTGGTGATTTATCAATCTTACATTGCACTTTGTTAGATTAGATTCAGAACCATGATAGGAGTCCGAACTGTAGTAGCTAGAACTATAATTCGCACCCTCGCATGCGGAGCGGAGTTCGGGCGGTCTACGTGTTGGTTAGAGCGGAAGGAATCTAACACTTGCCTATCTTTTATGTCAGCAAAACCCTGCTGGGCGCTGAAACCAGGTACCTACCATTGGAAAAACTTGCATTGGCTTTGATGATGGCCTCAAGAAAGTTGTCGCACTACTTCCATGCCCACACCGTGATCGTCCTAACGGCTTTTCCATTAAAAGCCTTGTTCGAGAGGGCGGATTTTTCTGGACGAATCTTAAAATGGGCGGTGGAGTTGGGGCAGTTCGATATCAAATTTTACCCAGAACAGCAATAAAAGCCCAGGCTTTAGCAGACTTTGTGGATGAATTCACACCAGGAAGTCATCACATCTGCCCAGTTGACTTGACCGATACAATGGAAATGGTGATGGAAAGTGCCGCAAGAACTGCGCAGCGCCCAAAACAAGATGCCCAGCTACATTCCAAGCCATACAGGATTGAAGATGGGAAGGAAGGGTGTCACGACCCAAACCCGGCCCAATGGGTTTAGTACCGTAACCGGCTAGTAATCCGAGATTAACGAAGGCCTGCTTAATAGTGATACAGTAAAACAGAGTACAGGGCCTGGCGGAAGCCAATACAGTAAATAAATAATGTCCAATGAGCTGTGACAGTCTGTATGCCAAAAAGATTTTTCACACATTTATACGGAACGGTACAAATAGTATGCATAATATTTACAATATACAGTACAGGGACTTAATCCCTATTAAGCAGTACGGTAACGGTCTATACAGTATTACAAAAACAGTCCAAGACAGACGGGGAAATAAGAACACCCATAAGCCATAGCTTGACAGGCTCGGAACCTCGCAGTGAGGCACAGTGGTTGGCTTGACAAAACTGGAGTTACCCCGACGCTCCTAGCTGCGGTCTGGTGCCTGTACACCTACATATATATATGAGCAGTGAGCTAAAGCCCAGTGAATAACATAAAGCGTAAAGGGGTTTAGAATGAATGTCCTTACAGTAATGAAAACAGTTCATTTCAATCAGTATATCAGTTGTTCAGTACAGTAAACTGTCATATGTGGTACATCCATTAGCATGACAGTACAGTAAGCAGTAGGTCTTAAAGACCGAACAGTAATGATGGCCATCAGCCAGTAAGCAGTAGTGGTCCCACGAGGGAACCGACAGAGATCTCTGTAACAGTAAACAGTAGGTGCTAAGGATGCCACAGTACAGTTCAGAATATAGGACATACATTCATTCAGTAAACAATATTAGTTCAGTAAATAGTTCAGTTCAGTATTCAGAAAATAATCATTTTGAACATATCTTTACACATTTGTTACTCACAGAGTTCTGGGCTACAGTAGTTAGAGCGTCCCCTCGAAATGCCAACCCTAAATAGTACAGAATGAACACACGCTAAGCTACACAGTTGGGAAAGATAATAACTTAATCCCTAAATTTGCCTCGGTGTGGTTCTACATCTATATCCTCTTTAAGATGCCTTAAATATGTCCTAGGAATGCCTAGGATGGAAAGAGGATGTAAAGATGCACTTAGAAAACATTTTCAGAATTTTCAGTGAAACAGGGTTCCGCTCGAGCGTAGGTTTTCCCGCTCGAGCGGACATGCAAACAAAGGGACCCGCTCGAGCGTTAACTTCCCCGCTCGAGCGTGTCACACAATACTCCGCTCGAGCGTACATTTCTCCGCTCGGGCGGACTGACGAACAGTGCAAAGTCCTGGATGCTCGATTTCTCCGCTCGAGCGTGCATCCCTCCGCTCGAGCGGACTGTAAAATAGGTCAAAGTACTGGGAGCTCGATTTACCCGCTCGAGCGGCACTTCCCCCGCTCGAGCGGACAACCAAAATCTGGAAATTCCAGATTTGAGTTCCAAGTTCAAAATCATGTTTTGATGCATAAATTTCGATCCTCTTGGGCTAATTTTCTAGAAAACATTTGTAAACACATAGAATAACATATATCAAACCTCAATTTGTAAAATCAAAGTCCAAGGGTGTTTAATTCAAACCCAATTTCAAACCAATCTTCATGACAACAATTCACATGAACATGCATGAGCTTAAATCATTTTCAAAGCTTTAATGCTGGTTCAAAAGAGCTCAAACCTTCAAAAACAAGATGAACTCATGGAGTATGATCAAAAGATGGACATGCATGTGAGGAATTATGAACTTACAACCTCAAAACTCAAGAATGGTGACATGCATGCAACAATCAAGCTACAACTCAACATTTTAGAACCAATACAAGCCTTAGCTCTACAATGAGGCATGAATCATGCAAGGACTACTTAAAGACACAATTAGGAGGTTGAATTCCTTACCTAAGGTCCTTGATTCCAAGTATGGAAGCTCAATTTGGCAATTTACACTTCAATTCCCCAAATTCACAAGCAAGACACAAGAGCAAACCAACACTCCCTCTTTCTCCCTCTCTAGTTCGGTGGTGAGACAACAAATGAGCTGATGAAGTGTTTGCATAAGGTGTAACAAAGCTCACAATGGTTTAAAGTAGTGGGCCACTACATGGCAAAATGGTAAATAGGCAAACTCTTGCCAATTAGCTTATTCTAATCTAATTTAATCATGCTAAATCACATTTTAGATAAATATATCATAAATTTACATAAATCACGATGATCACAAAACACTAATTGATTTCAGATTCGGCCGCCGATAAGGCCTTCAATTAACAGTTTAAACATAAGAACTGAACAGATAATTACACAGTCAAACAGATAAACCTAAAATTAAACAGATGCAGTCAATCGATTCAGCTTCAGATTTAGCCAGTCAGTTCTGTAATTCAGTCAGTTCAATTACTTATCATAGTCGGCCTCAGCTTATCGGTATTCAGTAATCAATCAGTCATTAATCGGTAAACAATGTGAGGGTTGTTACAGTCTCCCCTCCTTAAAAAGAGTTTAGTCCTCTAAACTCGAGTTACCTTCATTCTGGAAGAAAACAGGATCCAGTGGAAACAAATCAGGATATCTCTTGGCCATGTCATCTTCCCTTTCCCAAGTGGCATACACGCCACCATGGTTTTGCCAGTCAACTTTCACTAACGGGATCTCTTTGTTTCTCAGTTTCTTGATCCGTCTGTTTACAATCTGTATTGGCCGCTCCTCGTAAGTGTAGTCATCACTCAACACTATCCGAGTAGGCTCAATCACATGGAAAGGATCCCGGAGATAATCTCTCAACATTGAAATGTGGAAGACGTTATGCATATGCTCCATTTCAGGAGGAAGCGCAACTTGATACGCCACCGGATTGATTTTCTCAATGATCTCATACGGCCCGACATATCTCGGCGCTAACTTGCCTTTGACTCCAAAACGAGTCTGGCCTTTCATCGGTGTCACTTTCACAAAGACGTGATCACCCACTTCATATTCTCTGTCTCGTCTTCTGACATCTGCATAACTTTTTTGTCGGCTTTGTGCAGTTTTCAGTCTCTGTTGTATCAATTTTACTTTCTCAGTCGTTTCATATACAATCTTGGGCCCAAGCAAAGGCCCATCTCCAACTTCTGCCCAGCAAATCGGAGATCTACATTTTCTGCCATACAATGCCTCGAAAGGCGCCATACCAATACTTGAATGATAGCTGTTGTTGTAGGCGAATTCAGCTAAGGGCAAATGGCTTTCCTAGTTTCCCTGAAAATCAAGGACACACATTCTCAATAAATCCTCCAGAGTTTGGATGGTCCTTTCTGACTGACCATCTGTCTGAGGATGATAGGCACTACTCAGTCTCAGTTTAGTACCCAATGCAGTCTGTAGGCTTTGCCAAAACCTCGATGTAAACTTTGAATCCCTGTCAGAAACAATGGACACAGGCACTCCATGTAGTCTAACAATTTCATCAGTATAGAGTATAGCCAATTTGTCCGCATTATAAATTGTCTTAACAGGTAAGAAGTGAGCAGATTTAGTCAGTCTATCAACAATAACCCAAATCGAGTCCATACCTTTACTGGAGCGAGGCAATCCAACGATAAAATCCATGGTAATATGTTCCCATTTCCACTCCGGTATTGGTAAGGGCTGCAATAAACCTGCGGGTCGTTGATGTTCAGCTTTAACTTGTTGGCAATGAAGACATTTTGATACAAAATCAACAATTTATTTCTTCATTCCTGGCCACCAGAAATTCAATTTCAAATCTTGATACATTTTCGTATTCCCAGGATGGATAGAAAATTTTGAGTTGTGGCCCTCTTGCAGAACTCTTCTTTTCAATTCAGAATCATTCGGTACACACAGTCTTTCTTGAAATTTCAGTACATTATTTTCAAATTTGAACCCCGGTCTCGGTTTAGATTCTCGTTCACCGATGATCTTCTTCAAGAAGTCATCTTGCTGCTGTTTCTCTTTAATCTCTTCAATCAATGCCGGTTGAGCAAAAATAGCAGCTAAGGTTCCACCTTGTTCTCGCAAAACAATTTCAATTCCAGATTTTTCAAGGTCACAAATAAACTCTCTCTGCCCGGTAAGCAAACAGGCTAAGTTCCCGATCGATTTCCAACTCAAAGCATCGGCAACGGTGTTGGCTTTTCCCGGATGATACAATATCTGTAAGTCATAATCTTTAATCAGTTCTAGCCATCTCCGCTGTCTCATGTTCAATTCTTTCTGGGTGAAGAAATATTTCAGACTTTTGTGATCAGTGTATACTTCACATGTCGCCCCATACAGATAGTGACGCCAGATTTTCAATGCAAATACCACTGCAGCAAGTTCCAGATCATGGGTTGGGTAGTTCTTTTCGTGCGGTCTCAGTTGTCGGGAAGCATAGGCAATTACTCTCCCATTCTGCATTAAAACACATCCCAAACCCTTATGAGAAGCATCACTAAATACAGTATAACCATCCGTACCTGAAGGTAGGGTAAGAACAGGTGCAGTCACCAGTCGAGTTTTCAACTCCTGGAAAGCTGATTCCCTTTGGTCAGTCCAGTCAAATGATATCCCCTTCTGAGTCAGTTGAGTCAATGGTAAGGCAATCTCGGAGAAGTCTTTGACAAATCTTCTGTAATATCCAGCCAAACCCAAGAAGCTTCGGACTTCCGTCACATTTGTTGGTCTAGGCCAGTTCACTACAGCTTCAATTTTCTGCGGATCAACAGAAATTCCATCTTTGCTAACAACATGCCCCAAAAACATAACATGATCGAGCCAAAACTCACATCTAGACAGTTTAGCATACAGTTTCTGTTCTCTTAGGGTCTGTAGGGCAAGTCTCAGATGATGTTCATGTTGTTCTATACTTTTGGAGTAAATCAATATGTCATCAATGAATACCACAATAAAGTCATCAAGGTACGGTTTAAAGATTCTATTCATGAGGTCCATAAATGCCGCAGGTGCATTGGTAACTCCAAAAGGCATAACTAAAAATTCGTAATGTCCATACCTTGTTCTAAAAGCAGTTTTATCAATATCCCCTGGTTTAACTTTCAGTTGATGGTATCCCGATCGGAGATCAATCTTGGAAAACACTTGGGCACCCTGTAACTGATCAAATAAGTCATCAATACGCGGTAATGGATATTTGTTTTTCACAGTTACCTTGTTCAGTTCACGGTAGTCAATGCACAATCTCAGTGAGCCGTCTTTCTTCTTCACAAACAAAACCGGTGCGCCCCACGGTGAAGTACTGGGCCTGATAAACTTCTTGTCTAACAGTTCTTGCAGTTGCACTTTCAATTCTTTCAATTCAGTCGGAGCCATTCTGTAGGGAGCTTTAGATACTGGCTGTGTTCCCGGAATCACATCAACGGTGAATTCAATCTCCCTGTCAATCAAATCCCCTGGTAGATTGTCTGGAAAAACATCTGGGAACTCTCTGACTATGGGGATACTGTTCACACTAACATTATCATCAGTAGATACAGTCAATACAGAACACAGGTACCCCTTACACCCCTTTCTAATCAATTTAATAGCTTTCACAGAAGAAATCAAATACGGAGGAGGTACTACTTCACTCCCACTAAACACAAATTCGGGTAAACCCGGTGGACGGAAAACTACTTGCTTTGTTACACAGTCAATGGTAGCATGATATTTTTGTAACCAGTCCATCCCCAATATTACATCAAAATAGTCAATGTTCAATGGCAGTAAATCAATAAACAGATGCATATCCCCAACAATGATTTCACACGCAGGGTACATATAAGCACATGCCATGGATCCCCCAACAGGTGATGATACAGCTAACAGATAATTCATGGGTTCTAAGGGTCTATTCAATTTTCGCGAAAAAGCATGCGATACATAAGAGTGCGTAGACCCCGAATCAATCAGTACATATGCATTTTGAGCACAAATAGAAAGAATACCTGACACTACGGTCTCGGTATTTTGTATGTCTCCCGGTACTAGGGCAAACACTCGGCCCTGCCTCATGGGCTCCTTCCCGGTAGCTTTGGGGTTCGGTTTTGGTGCCACAGTTGATGCTGCGACGCTGCCTGCAGCTTTACTATTGCTCGGAGCAGTAGAAGGGCAATCTTTCACCATGTGGCCCACCTTGCCACACCTGTAACAAGAACCAGAGATTTTATAACAAACTCCCTTATGATTCTTACCACATTCGGAACAGGGTGGTATGGAACGGTTCCCTTGACTAGATGTGGTCGTTGACCCGGTATTCTGCTTTTTATTCAGCGGGTTGTTCTTGCCTTTTTTGAACTTAAAGCCCTGCCTTTTACCACGCCATTCAGACGCCGGTGTTTCAGATTGTCTCACTGCCTCGATGTTCGCTTCAGCCATCAAGGCTCGGTCAAGGACATTCACATAAGTCGGTAATTTCAGAACATTTATTCTATCCAGTATTGCAACATTCAGGCCGCCTTCGAACCTCCTGGCCTTCTTATACTCGGTGTCCACCATGTGTGGTGCGTATCTAGCAAGCCCGGTGAACTTCGTTTCATATTCAGCAACAGACATTGTGCCCTGTCTTAACTGTTCAAATTTAGTGACCTTTCTGTCCCTGACACACTGAGGGAAGTACTTTTCAAAGAAGGCTACTTTGAATCGAGCCCAAGTCATAGCAGTGTTGTCGTCATGGGTAAGCATCCACCACCTTCTAGCCTCTTCCTGCAAAGTGAAGGTGGCCAACAGTACCTTATGTGCCTCCGAGCACGGAAACACTTCAAACAGTTTTTCAGTCTCCAGAACCCATGCTTCAGCCTTTAACGGTTCAAGGCCTCCCTGAAAGGATGGCGGTTTCAATTTGCTGAACTTTTGGGTAAGAGCAATTATGTCCCCATCATTGACATTCACATTCTGGTCCGGCTGTACCGGAGGAGGAGGAGGTGGGGGCTGTTGGTTCTGTTGTTGATCTAGTCTTTCAGTTATTCGTTCCAACATTCTTTCCAGTCTGGCCATTCTGGCCTCAGATGATTCCGGTTCGGTAGCAGCATTTTCATTATCCATTTCACTATAAGCAGTTATAACAGTTATAACAGTCATCAATATAAACAGTCATTTCTTTAAACAGGTTAACACAGTGGCATATAATCAGTCATGTCATAATCACACACTTTTCATGCTCATGTAATGCCCTATTACTTTTCTAGGACACCCTATAGCTCATTTGGACACGTGTGTGCGGTATAACTCGTGGTTAAGTATCGCTCTGATACCACTTTGTCACGACCCAAACCCGGCCCTATGGGTTTAGTACCGTAACCGGCCAGTAATCCGAGATTACCGAAGGCCTGCTTAACAGTGATACAGTAAAACAGAGTACAGGGCCTGGCGGAAGCCAATACAGTAAATAAACAATGTCCAATGAGCTGTGACAGTCTGTATGCCAAAAAGATTTTTCACACATTTATACGGAACGGTACAAACAGTATGCACAATATTTACAATATACAGTACAGGGACTTAATCCCTATTAAGCAGTACGGTAACGGTCTATACAGTATTACAAAAATAGTCCAAGACAGACGGGGAAATAAGAACACCCCTAAGCCATAGCTTGACAGGCTCGGAACCTCGCAGTGAGGCACAGTGGTTGGCTTGACAAAACTGGAGTTACCCCGACGCTCCTAGCTGCGGTCTGGTGCCTGTACACCTACATATATATATGAGCAGTGAGCTAAAGCCCAGTGAATAACATAAAGCGTAAAGGGGTTTAGAATGAATGTCCTTACAGTAATGAAAACAGTTCATTTCAATCAGTATATCAGTTGTTCAATATAGTAAACGGTCATATGTGGTACATCCATTAGCATGACAGTACAGTAAGCAGTAGGTCTTAAAGACCGAACAGTAATGATGGCCATCAGTCAGTAAGCAGTAGTGGTCCCACGAGGGAACCGATAGAGATCTCTGTAACAGTAACAGTAACAGTAAACAGTAGGTGCTAAAGATGCCACAGTACAGTTCAGAATATAGGACATACATTCATTCAGTAAACAATATTAGTTCAGTAAACAGTTCAGTTCAGTATTCAGAAAATAATCATTTTGAACATATCTTTACACATTTGTTACTCACAGAGTTCTGGGCTACAGTAGCTATAGCGTCCCCTCGAAATGCCAACCCTAAACAGTACAGAATGAACACACGCTAAGCTACACAGTTGGGAAAGATAATAACTTAATCCCTAAATTTGCCTCGGTGTGGTTCTACATCTATATCCTCTTTAAGATGCCTTAAATATGCCCTAGGAATGCCTAGGATGGAAAGAGGATGTAAAGATGCACTTAGAAAACATTTTCAGAATTTTCAGTGAAATAGGGTTCCGCTCGAGCGCAGGTTTTCCCGCTCGAGCGGACATGCAAACAAAGGGACCCGCTCGAGCGTCAACTTCCCCGCTCGAGCGTGTCACACAATACTCCGCTCGAGCGTACATTTCTCCGCTCGGGCGGACTGATGAACAGTGCAAAGTACTGGATGCTCGATTTCTCTGCTCGAGCGTGCATCCCTCCGCTCGAGCGGACTGTAAAATAGGTCAAAGTACTGGGAGCTCGATTTACCCACTCGAGCGGCACTTCCCCCGCTCGAGCGGACAACCAAAATCTGGAAATTCCAGATTTGAGCTCCAAGTTCAAAATCATGTTTTGATGCATAAATTTCGATCCTTTTGGGCTAATTTTCTAGAAAACATTTGTAAACACATAGAATAACATATATCAAACCTCAATTTGTAAAATCAAAGCCCAAGGGTGTTTAATTCAAACCCAATTTCAAACCAATCTTCATGACAACAATTCACATGAACATGCATGAGCTTAAATCATTTTCAAAGCTTTAATGCTGGTTCAAAAGAGCTCAAACCTTCAAAAACAAGATGAACTCATGGAGTATGATCAAAAGATGGACATGCATGTGAGGAATTATGAACTTACAACCTCAAAACTCAAGAATGGTGACATGCATGCAACAATCAAGCTACAACTCAACATTTTAGAACCAATACAAGCCTTAGCTCTACAATGAGGCATGAATCATGCAAGGACTACTTAAAGACACAATTAGGAGGTTGAATTCCTTACCTTAGGTCCTTGATTCCAAGTATGGAAGCTCAATTTGGCAATTTACACTTCAATTCCCCAAATTCACAAGCAAGACACAAGAACAAACCAACTCTCCCTCTTTCTCCCTCTCTAGTTCGGTGGTGAGACAACAAATGAGCTGATGAAGTGTTTGCATAAGGTGTAACAAAGCTCACAATGGTTTAAAGTAGTGGGCCACTACATGGCAAAATGGTAAATAGGCAAACTCTTGCCAATTAGCTTATTCTAATCTAATTTAATCATGCTAAATCACATTTTAGATAAATATATCATAAATTTACATAAATCACGATGATCACAAAACACTAATTGATTTCAGATTCGGTCGCCGATAAGGCATTCAATTAACAGTTTAAACATAAGAACTGAACAGATAATTACACAGTCAAACAGATAAACATGAAATTAAACAGATGCAGTCAATCAATTCAGCTTCAGATTTAGCCAATTAGTTCAGTAATTCAGTCAGTTCAATTACTTATCATAGTCGGCCTCAGCTTATCGGTATTCAGTAATCAATCAGTCATTAATCGGTAAACAATGTGAGGGTTGTTATAAAGGGGCAAATCGTGCTATTCCCAGCGAGGACTCATCAACAAGTAAAAACTTAGGGCAGTCAGATAGTGAAGAGCAAACCCCAACAGCAGGCATGGACTTGGAAGAAAACATCAGCAACACACATGACCCCAAGACATCATCTGGCCCCTCTACTTACTGGAAACTATTCATCGGAGAGATGTGGAAGCTCTTAGTGGATGGAGCATCCAATAGGCACGGTGCAGGACTTGGTATAGTCCTCATCTCACCAGATGGCCTAATAGTGGAACAAGCAGTCAACCTTGGCTTCCCAGCATCAAACAATGAGGTGGAGTATGAAGCGCTTTTAGCAAGCCTAAAATCAGCACTTTTCATGAAGGCCACCGAGCTAATGGTTTACAGTGACTCCTAACTGGTAGTAAACCAGATTTCTGGTGACTACGAGGCGAAAGATGAGAGGATGGCTAAGTACCAAGAGTTAGTCAGAAAGGAGATCATGAAGTTCGAAGTAGTACGGATAGAGCAAATCGGCTGAGAAGAAAATAGTAGAGCAGACGAACTAGTAGGCTTTGCATCTATCCTACATCCATTACTGATCGACTTCCTACCCAGACCAAGCATTGAAGAACCCGAAGTAGCTGAGGTACGTTGTGCCGAACTAGGCCCTTCATGGATGGATCCCATTATAGTATTCTTGAAAGACGGCATCTTACCTGAAGAGAAGAAAGAGGCCAACAAAATAAGAGCAAAGTCACAGCGATTTTGGCTCTCTCCATCATTGGCGTAATACAAAAAATCCTTCACAGGACCTTACTTGAAATGTGTCCACCCTGGCATGGTCGAGGCATTTTTGTTCAAGATACATGAAGGCGTATGCGGAAGCCACCAAAGGGGAGATCACTGGCTTACAGAGCAATCTCACAAGGATATTGGTGGCCATACATGCAGGCAGATTCTGAGAAGTATGTCAAAAGGTGCGAGAAATGTCAAAAGTTTGCACACCAGATACACCAACTAGCCAGAGAGCTTCTACCATTGAGTAGCCCATGGCCCTTCGCAATGTGGGGCTTGGACATAGTGGGACCACTTCCAACAGCATCCGGTAATAGAAAGTTCTTTCTTACAGCAACACACTACTTCACAAAGTGGGTGGAGGCTGAAGCACTCGCATCAATAAAGGAGAAAGATGTAAAGAAGTTCGTATGGCTGAATATCATAACCCGATTTGGCATACCCAAGGCTCTAATATTTGACAATGGCACTCAGTTCGATGGTAAAATCTTCAAGGGCTTTTGCGAGGAATACAAGATAGAATTCTACAACTCTACACCAGCATAACCTCAAGCGAATGGCCAGGCAGAAGCTTCAAACAAAGTCGTCTTAGATAGTTTGAAGAAAAGGCTGGAGAGAGCAAAAGGCAAATGGGCTGAGGAACTTCCTCATGTTTTATGGGTTTACCATACCACACCTCAGCGGTCAACTGGTGAAACGCCTTTTTCTTTGGCCTATGGCATGGAGGCAGTAATCCCACTAGAAGTAGGCCTCCCCACTATTAGAAGTGAAAATTTTGACCCAAACTTAAATGAAGAAGCCATAACCTTGGAACTCGACCTTGCAGAAGAGAGAAGAGAAAGAGCTCTAATTCATATTGCCTCATACCAACAGGAGTTATCTAGAAAATATAACAAAACGGTGCTTCCGAGGCAATTCAAGATTGGGGATTAGGTATTACGCAAAGTAATGGGCAACACTTTGGTACCCGGAGATGGCAAGTTGGGACCTAACTGGGAAGGACCATACAAAGTAGTTGGTTTAGCAGGAAAAGGGGCATATCATTTGGAAGATGGAGACAGCAAGGCTATTTCTAGGCCATGAAACACTGCCGATCTCAAGTTATTCTATTTTTAGCTTTCTCTTAGAATATTTGTAATTTTTTCCCTTTTTTAAATAAAACTAGTAGTTTACTTTTTCAGCATAAGTCTTTCTATTGTAAAAGTTGTTCTCAGTCATTGCCAGCAAGGGGCAATCAGAAAGTTTGGCAGGAATAACCAAACAAGTTAGCTCTCTTCAGCTAAGATATGGATCTAGGCTAAAGAACGTTGGTCGGAATAACCAACATTGAGCTCTCTTCAACCGAGATAAGGATCTGGGCTAAAGAGGTTGGCAGGAATAACCAACATCTATCTCTCTTCAGCCGAGATCAGGATCTAGGCTGAAGAAGTTGGCAAGAATAACCAACATTTAGCTCTCTACAGCTGAGATAGGGATCTAGGCTGAAGAGGTTAGCAGGAATAACCAACATTTACGTCTCTTCAACTGAGATAAGGATCTAGGCTGGAGAAGGTTGGCTGGTATGATGAACATAAACAGATTAAAAAGCTAATAAACCGAGATGGCTATCTCGGCCAAAAAAGTTCAAGACATGCCAACTAAAGTTGAGAGACAAACACAAGCAGGATATGAACCGGGCAAAAAGAATGGAAAAATAGCCGATTTCATTCAAGATTAGAACTACATTACAAGAGGTGCGGCTTCAGCCCGGTTACAAATTCTTTCAAAAAGTTAGCATTAAAAGAAGAAAAACATGATCAAATAAAAAGGTCGTCCAAGTCTACATCCAGGACAACCCGAGCTGCGCCATTTGGCAGCTCGGTTCCAACAGGTACGTCGGTTGATGGCGCATCGTCAACCGTGCTTGGTACCGGTGACTCAACCCGGTCTGTCTGACTGTCTTTGAGACGGCGACCATTGCCATTGTTGGATGGCGTTGGCATAATCCGCCATATAACTTGGGATAGAGTGAAGGGGAGGGTTCTGAAAGACCTCGGTTTCTTGGCCCAGACCGAGCTTCGCAACAGCCGCCTTCTAGTCACATTTAAAAAAGATGTCTTTTGCAGCTTCGCACTGCAAGACATACGTGGCCTCCCCTTCTTTGTAGTCGCAGTCCTTAGCTTCTTTCGCGCTCTTTTTCAGCTCGGCTATTTCAGCATCCTTTTTCTTCTCAAGCTTGGCTAGCTCGCGTAGATAGCGTTCTTTCTTTTCGGCCAAAGCCTTCTGCTTGTCCGCTTCCGCTGAGTTGACCAGCTCAGTAAGTCGGCGATTTTAGATTCAAGCTCGGTCATTTTTTGTTTGGCTTGGTTCAGTTCGGCCGTCTTTGCGTTGGCATCTGCCACGGCCAGTCGCGCTGTCTTGCGTAGCTCCAACACGCGCTTATGAGCAACATGGTTCTTTTGCATGGCCTGCAAAAGAACAGAGAGATTATGATTAAAACCGAACAGACATATGCGTATATTGGAAAACAAGAAAAGGGAGCACTTACCAGCACCACTAACTTAGTTGCCGAGCGGATGGCCTTGAGCTCAGTCAAGTGGTCGTGATGCTCCATGTCGGCTGGCAGACACATGTTTTTGGCAAGGTTGAAGGCTAGCGTATGGTTCTTGTCCGTGACCACTGAGTTTATGTTCGAAATAGCCTGGTTCTTGTAAGTCATCTTTGGTGCCCACTTAGAAGGGCTAGCTCAGCCAGAGAGCACGAGTTCAGGACTTGACAATGTGGCTTCAAGGGGTACGGTGTCATCCTCATCAACTAGGCGTTACGGCGCGGTTGAAGTAGTTCGTGCGTGTTTGCTCAGGTGAGATGAGGAGGCCCTAGCTGTTGGGAGGGCTACCACGGCCTCGTGTGTTTGTCTAGCTTGTGATATCTCAGTTTGATCCCCTCTAGCTAGAGTTGTTTCGGTGATCAAGGCTCGAACAGCTCGGCGCTTTGTCATTTCTTGCTCTTCAGTTAAGGGAACGAGGTTTATTTGTGGCAAGTTGGGGTCCGGTTCTGGTGATGGTTCCAATAGAAAATCGGTTACTCTGACCTTCCTCATTCCGCTATATCGATAGGTCGGCTCAAAGTTAAGTAGCTCGGCCCAACCTCGATGACAGTATCGGAGCGCGGCACGGAGAGCGTCTAGGTTGGGGTACTGGTATTGTGACTTTAGCTGGTTCAAGTCTGCGTAAGGAGAAAGGCAACTGTTAGCGCGGTGTAAAAGTCATAAATAGCAAGAGCAAAAAACAGACAAACTAAGCCGAGGTATTCATACCGACTGTTCCTTTGTTCTAGTTAGTTCTGTAGCCCGGTATTTGGGCTTCCTGGTCTTCAAAATTGCCAGAAACCCAGAAGAAGTCGTTGTCATTCACATCTTTGTCCGGTGTATTTTTAATTATTTTCTCTCGGCATCTTCTTATTCTTAAATAATACACCCAGCCGTCCTCATTTTGGCTGAGTGAGTATTGATGGAATAGCTCAGCCAAACCGAGGTTGAGGCTAAGCCGACGGTTTAGTTCGGCGATACCGTTTATTATTCTATATGAATTTGTGGAAAGTTGGGTAGGGCAGAGTCTTGTCTGCCTAAGGAATTCACAGAGGAGAGGCTGAACGGGAAATCGAAGACCGGCTTCAACAATCGATATCACGGTGAACGGAACGAAGCCCGGTTTGCTCCAGGATGTTGTTTCTAGTTCGGCTAGGGAAAGATGAACGTCGTCTGGAATCTGATAGTCCTTTCAAAACTCGGCTATAGCTCCAGGAGAGTCTACTAGAAATCAGTATTTGCCCATATTAACTTAAGGTTGAGATTAAATTAAGTCTAGCTCGGCGCAACTTGGGCTTTGGTTGGCTCGGTCTAGCAAAGCTGCCTAGGGGTAGGGTGCAAAGGCGTGCCTGGCCAACCTAGTCAAGTCTGCAAAGTGGAAATAAGAAGTGTTATGCCCAAACAGCTGGACCGGACCAGGTAAATAGAATTGACAGAAAAATTATCTTAGCTTGGTTCATTTGAAAGATAGGGAGTTCTCAGTTCGGAAGACCAGTAAGGCCAACACAAGGCCTCTAGCTCGGTTAGAGGTGAGGTTGCATGGTATCATGTTCTTAGTTTGGTCGTAACACAAGAGATAGCTCCGAGTTCTAGCTCGGCCATTGGGTGAGGTTTCCAGTTCCGTCTAATGCACCTATGGCAAACAAGTGTCTATCTCGGTTGTGGTGTTATTTTGGATCAAAAGCATCATGTTTCAGATTGTTTGTGAATCCAGTTAGGGTGTGTTTGAAAGCTTATCAGGTGGTCTCTGGGGACTAAGTGGTTTTTCCCCATTTGTGTGAAAATTATATAAGTGTGTTTTTGAAAAACATATGCATACGGCTCAGAATATTGCTATATAATACATATTCACGGAGTAAAACAAAGAAGGAGAAAAGATTGAGTTACTTACAGCTTCAAAATGAAGGGACGAAAGTCAAGACTCTGAGGATGCTAGCTAAAACACAAGCTTTGCAGGTGCTGTGGTTGTGGATATGGAGACTCAGAAGGCAAGGAGTAGAGATGACCAGTGTTGTGTTTGGTTCAAAATATATATATATATATATAAGGTTTTTGTATAAAGCATGGATTTGGGCGGGACTGTTCAAAATTCGCGAGGTACAGAAACGGCTGTGATAGTTGTACATGACCAGTAAAGGCAAGCCACGTGTTCTTGGGAATAAGTAACGATTCAGATGTACTTGAGAAATTGAATGGCGTGCAGAGTAGTTGACAAGACGTTTCTCAACCGGGTAGAACATGAGCCCGGTAGAACATGAGCTTGGTGGGACTATTCACATTAGCTCAGTCAGTTTTAGACCTTCAGCTCAGTTGATAACAAGTAATCCCAAGTCATGCATTGTAGATGGAATTAAGGGGCAATTGAGAGGGAGTTTTTATGGGCATTAGGGCCGAGCTAGGCCCAGACATGGTAGTGGGCCGATCTATGGACCGTAGTGAAAAAGACTTAACAATTGTACCTTGCTGTTAGCCTGGTCCAAGTATGGTTACAGTTACCACGGTCGGAGTGGTGATAATTAGCTCGGTCATAGTATTCAAAGCCGAGGTGTAGTTGAGCAATGACCGAGCTAAACGTCGCTTGTGGACGCACAGAGCTGAGCCTGTCTGAGGGCTAGGGATAGCTCGGTTGTTTGTTATATTACCGCGGTAAGACCATCTCACTTGGTTAGGCAGTGAGGGGGGTATAGAAAGATGAGCATTACCTTTCTGATTCCTAGGAGGACTCTACATTGGAGAAAAAGAGTCATACTAGGATTGTGCCACACGGAATCTATAAAAGCTCATAGCAGGACCTATGTATAGGTATCACAACTTATATTCTCGAACACACAGAGCTTTTTTCTATTTGTCTATCTTGCTGACTTAGGCATCGGAGAGATATCCGGCATACACCCCGCCGACTAGCTCACGTTTGTGTTTTCAGGGAGTAAAGCGACAACATTTGGAGGAAGCGTAAACTTGATCAACAGGATTATACGAGAAGATTATTTTGCGCTCGTACACAAATGACACTATTACATCATTTTAAAGTAAAATTTTACATACAAATCCTATTGAAATAATATTTTTCAACCAAAAAAAAAGTGTTTATAAGAAAAAAAAAAGATAATGGTTAGTAGAGAGTAGAGGGAAAAATGATACATAAAATATAAAATGCAAAAAACAAAAAATGGACATAAGTAAAAATTCAAAAAAGAAAAAAAGATGTACTTATAAGATGAAAGAGTCTATTTAAAAAATGATGTGTCCAATCTGCTTCCACAATTGTGACCCATTGTAAGTTTTCTTTTATTTTGCATTATGGTTTCTCATTTCAATTTAAATGTTGTTTGGTATGCTTTTAATTTCTAATTTGGGTCTTGAAATTAATGATAGTATTCTATATATTGCTGACTGACAAGAAGAATTAGCTAATCTGCGATTACTCTTATGTCTTGTATCTAGTCAATCAATTATCAATTATTATCAACGCATTTCTACAATTAAAAAAAAAATTAAAGATGAACAAACTAATTTAAAAGAATTTAGAAAACAATTACAATCTTTGATTTGTATCTAATCTAATAAGTTTTAAATTAGGAATATAAATTATCTAGTGAGAGAGCAGGGAGAGAGAGGAGGAATTTTGAGCAAAAAAGATGGAAAGAAAAGGACATTAACCAAGGGTTGTTTAGTGTCTCGACAAAGAATAAAAAAATTTACAGGGTTTGGATAGCAAAATTGAAATTATATAAAACAAACCAACCAGAGGGAAAGAGATTACGACATTCCACCCAACACAACAACAAGCATGGGCATTCCGTTCAAAAAAAAAAAAAAAAAAGCAACAAGCATGGGCATTGTTGATGAAATGCTGACATCAACTTGAACAAACTCTTACAAATAATAACATGGAAAATTACAGACTTATAAATTTTTCAAATAATAATAATAAAGGTTAAATTACCCTTTGTTCTATCTATATTTGACTATTTTATTTATTTATTTTGGCTTTCTCTATTTTAAGTTTTTTGAATTTACTACAAAAGTTAACTTATATTCAAAATTAAATAGAAAATGACTGGTTGTAAGGAAAGAAATGAAATCAACTCTAAACCAAAAGGAGATCCAAGTTGTAGAAGTCTATAAGCTGTTAGGTTGTTAGGAAAAATCCGTTAGTAGACCACCATTTGAGTTTAAGCAGAGTCACCTATTGACAACTACAATTATCATGGCAAGAATATTTAAATCATTTTTTAATCTGATTTCTGGTGAAGGTTCTTCTACGACACCTATTATTATAAATCAAAGTGAATTAGGAATAGAGAAGATTGAAGAGCGTCTCACAAATTGAAAGTTGCCTACCAAAGATATTGACTGCTTATATGATAAAAAATTTGAACTTAAATAAACTTACAAAATCAAAACAGTTGAACAAATTTTACCTGCCACCCAAGACAATCAAAATTTTCAATTATTAGATCGTGACACAATTCTTAAATTCCAGAAAAAAAAAAAAAAAAAAACAATTTCTTACATCTTGGTCTTGTCTAGGTTAGTGTCAAACTCATGACATGTTTACATCTTAACCAATCTGTAACATGTACCTTCCGATTTATGAGACACCATGATTATGATGATTCATTCCTAGGTGTTAAATCTAGTCTTGCACATGGACCATTTTACTTTGAATGTTTTCCAAACTTCAAAGTCTTTTTAATTGATCCTACTATCCTCAAAACTCTTACTCTTAATATCCAAACCAAACGTTATAAGATGGATTTTCTTTGTTTTTATATTATGGTATGTTACTGTGTTTATCTTAAAGCAATGACTGCTTCATGTTTTGGATTCAAATATATAGCTCAAAATCCCAAACAATTTACCATTTTATTCCATGCTCATCGAGAAAATTCTGAGATTATGGTTCCTCAACTCATCACTTGGCAAGAAGCTTTACAAGTTGATGCAAAAGATGATGGCGGTACATGTGTTATTCCCAATGCTATCCCAACCCTCACTTCTCAACCTAAAACAAATCCAAATTCTATACTCCAGAATCCAGATGGATTTGTTTTTATTCATTTCCAACGATCTAGATCTGTCCGTACTCAATCTCATGCATCCTCACAACCGCCTTCTACAAGATATCATACTCCAACTCAAACCCTTCAATATCCTGCTCATCATTCAATAGACTTACCATTACATTTAACCCGAAGACAACCAAATCAAATCCCACACACAAATTTTGCTGATTTTAGGCCTATTTTGGGAACTAAGTATTTTAGCCAAAAAGTCAAAAAGTTACTATGAGTTGTCACATCACTCTCTCTACTTTTTTCCATATCTTTTCGTAAAAAGCCAAAAAGTTACTAAAATGGCCTGTTCACAAACGAGGCCTTAGTCATTTTCAAGATATTGACTTCGACATAGATTCCCTATCAATTAATGTTGTCAAAAATGATTTCACAATTAATCATGACGTACTTTCCCAAGAATACAATGCTCCCTATAATTCTTTAAAAATACATATATATATATATATTAAGAAAAATATACCATTGAACAACAACTTATTCGATCTGAGTATTTTCTCACTTTACAACAATTACAACAACATATACCTTTTTTTCACTGGTATTTTAACCAATATTGTCCTCTTATAATACTTCCCCAAAACCTCCTTGTAGACAAGCCCGCGGGGGACCTCGCTACAGTTCGGACTCGGTTTTTTGTCACGGTTCTAAATCTTGAACCAAAGAGTCCAAATCCGGCAAATCGTTTTGAGAAAACAGATTTTTGAAAGAAGTGTCAAACATGGACTGCTTTGCCAGATACAGAGTCGCCACCTAAATATTTTATTTTGGGAAATTTAGGAAACCCTGACTCGTTGCCTAAGGCCACGTGTCCGTCATCACCAAAGTTACCTCGGCTCGGGAACTTGGGTACGATTGGGGAAGGTCACTTCGTGAGCACCCCCGCTCGCCCGATCAAAGATCGGCCTCTACTAACCATGATATCAAGTTTTGAAAACATTATGTGTCCTTATTCCGGTTATTAGCCTAGATTTACGATGTGATGCGCACAGCATACAAGTATAGACTGAGTCGCCTGAATTGGAACAAAACACTTCATGTTTGTTTTTGAAAGATGGTTTGCTACTCGCAAGTAGGCTTAAAATGCAGATTTTGCCACCCTCAGGTGGGCTTAGAAAAGATGGTTTTGCCACTATCTGGTGGGCTTAAAAACTCGCAATCAATGAATTGTTCCAATCCAAATAACCCAACCTTCACCCACTGGCATTTAGGCAGTTATATCACATAATCACATAGCCTCATGGTAAGCATGCTATCATGGCAATCACTCACACGCATGCAAGGATGCTAAAGCGTAAAACTTACCGAGTACTCCAAGCCAAAACAGAAGCTGATTAGAAATCATGCATGATCCTAACTATACAGAAATGCCTAATGCAACACATGCGAAAATGCAACTATAGCAGGCTCGGCTATTCTAAACATAGCATATGAGATGCAACAGCTAACAAGTATTCAATTTGAAATTAAAATACAAATGCAGTTAGTATGATGTGCCGAGCCCAGTGCATGCAAGACAGATGAATGAATGCAAACATGCTATCATACCGTATGCTAATTGAAACATGCCCTAATCTAACTATCATAAGCTGGTAAATAAAAGGGAGAAAGACGTGGGGTTGGAAGACATACATCACACACACGCACACTTATTACAGTTATGCCCTCGCGCAGAGGGTCCGAATAAATAATACAGTCCCAAATGAATAATTACAGTCCGAATAAGTACAAAATCCTAATTAATCAACAAATTAATCTAGGAAAGCAATAAATTGGCATGCAAGCCAGGGACTGCCTCAACTCTGACCCGGATGATGAATGATGCATGTTCGGGGTTGCCTTGCGCGGAAATCTACTGCGATGCCCCGATTAGCCTCTGTTTGCAATTGTTCTTGGAATGCGTGCCAAGCTTCGGAAGGCTGCTGATTCTTGATTTGCTGCAACAGAGAGCAAGAAAGGGGCATAGCAATGTATTTTCATATGTGTATGCATGCTTCGATCCTCGTGCCACCAATCACGCATCTCGATGCATGATGGCCGAGGAGTCAAATTGCACAACTTAATATGAAATGAATGCACATATAAACACAACAAGACCGAGACTCCATCATGGATAATCCAGAGTGTCGGTGACCGGGAATTGAGACACGTTCCGTCACTTGGAGTACGAAACGTCCCTCGTTTCCTGTGCTTGGGCTAACTCCTATCCCAAGCACAATGCAATATGCATGATATGCATGAATGCAATTTAAGATACAACCTAACGTGCACAATGCTATGAAATGGCATACACGATGCACGAGGTAAGATGGCATACGCAATGTGCTAACATACAACCTAGCATACACAATGCTATGGAATGAAATGGTATACACAATGCATAATGGACTTACACCAACATAAGTGGACCTCAGCCACACTCACATAGTAGGCCATTAGATGAAAATGAGACACTCGAAATGCGCGCACACATGCACGCGAACCGAGGACCGAACCTAAGGCACAAATGCCACTCTAACAAAGCATGGCAAGGCATGGAACATGACACCTAAACACATGAATTTTAGCACTGAAATGTGATGCAAAACAGCCCCGAAACATGGAAACATGGCACCTGATGCATGAAATGAGACTCGAAACTCGAAACTAGGCGCATGGAATGACCTATGGCTATGTGAAGCATGCATTATTTGAACATGAAGTGCGAAGATAGAATCAAGACAGTCCCAAAACAAGCATATTTACAGTTTTAAGCAAGGCCAAACAGTGAACACAAATAGGGCTAAACCAACATGCAAAAATGGCCCTAAAAGAGAGATAAAGAAGCAAGTAGTAGCCGCTGGACCTAAATGGCAAAGAGCCCTCAACAAAGTTGAAGAGGGGCTCAAAATGAAGCACTTTACAGTTTACAACAAGCCACGAAAACAAATACAAGTATGGCTAAACTATCATGTAAGAAAAAGGCCAAAAGAAGGACAAAGAAGCAAGTGATGGCTGCTGGCCTCAAACAGAGTAGGGCCCTTCAACAATGTTGAAGATGGGCCCAAAACATGGTGTTTTACAGTTTATGACCAAGCCCAAAACAGTGCACAAGCAAGTTTAAAATACTATACAAAATAAGGCATAAAAGAGAGTTTTAACACAAAGAGTAAAAATAAAGCCTCAAACAGCGAAATACCCTTGATCAAACATGAATATTGGGTCAAAATATGACTATTTACAGTTCGGACCAGAGCCCAAAAATACAAGCGCAAGGGGCTAACAAAGCATGCAAAAATAGGGCCAAAAGAGAGATAAAGAGGCAAGTGACAGATGGAAGCCTCAAACAGTAAAGATCCCTTCAACAATTTTGAAGAGGGGCTCAAAAAAAACAACTTTACAGTTTATAATCAAGCTCAAAACAGTTTACAAATAGGCCTAAAATACTATGCAAAAATAGGCCTAAAAGAGGGTTTAAACACAAAGGATAAGAAGGAAGCCTCAAACAGGGAAATGCCCTTAATCAAACATCAAAAGGAGGTAAAAATATGACTATTTCCAGTTATGGTTGGAGCCCAAAAATGTAAACACAAGGAGCTAGAATATAGATCAAAATAATGCACAAAAGAGGGAAAATGGGACTCACCCTTGTAGAACCAATCTTTAGCAACCTTTGGACCAAGTTTGGGAGCTTTTAAGCTCTGGAAGACAGCCTCAAGCTGCTGGAATGGATGTTGGAGATATTGTGCTATGGCTTGTAGAGTAAAGGGTGTAGGAAGCTTAAGGTTTTAAAGTGTGGAAGAGAGGGAGAGGGAGGGTCAATGCAAGAGGCTTAGACCAATTTTTTGTAACCCCTCAAAATACAGCTGAGGGTCTGGTTTTGTAGAGGAGGAGTGGAGGAAAAAAGGGGGAAAAGTGGGGGGGAAAACAAATTCAAGTTTCCCCCCAAAAGGCCAAACCCTCGGACATGAGTGAAGTGCAAAACAAAATACATGGCTGGAACACACTTGGGACAAGGATCATGGCTGGCCAGCTCAAAAGGGAAAAAAAGGCCATTCACCAAATAGGTGGCCGGCCTGCAAGATTTTCTAGCCGGCCTGCTACTTTTCAGAACAAAAAATGGTTCTGCCGGAAAGAAAGGTGGCCGGCTAGTGATTGGGAAGTCCAATGGTGGCCATTCAAGTATCCAAATTGAAGCCCCGGAAGTTATCTTTCCAATGGCACAAACCTTGCATCAAAATTCCTCCTGTAGAAAAAGTTATGCCCTCTTTGGTAAAGCCGCGCAGATTTCGGTCCAACCGGAGTGATGCCCTACTTCAATCAACTATATCTCCCCCGTCCGGAATTGGATTTAGGAGATTCTTGAGTGCAAAATGAATCCCCGGAAGTATTATTTCCAACGGTGGTGGCCTCATAGCTTGATTCCAAGTATGCAAATGAATAGGCCCAATTTGGCGAGGGCTGCTTGACTCTTTCTTAACGGTTCATGGCCATTTTCTCCCCCAACTGGATTTCTTCCCTTTTCTCCTCTTTTCTTCAACTCCGAACCCATAAGTAAGGTGTTTTGAAAGATTTTTCAAAGATTTCATCTCTCTTTCATTCATTTCTACTTTGTCCTTGCTCGGTTTACCGAAAAGCGCAACATTTAACAAAATGCGAGCCTCGGAACATCGTAAAAACTTTATTTCAAAAACGTTTTGAAAGAGAGGGTTTTAAGGTCTAAAATCTTTTGATCAATATCATTTTGGTCCAAAAAGGGGGTATGAAGTTGAGCTTTGTCTCTCTCTCTTTGCCAAAGAAATTGAGTCTTTGCCCTGCACATCTTCCAAAACCATCAGTCGCGTCCAAGTCTTAAAGGTGGTCAAAAATGGGGTGTCTACACTCCTATCCATACATTTAAATGTCATACAAAAAAAATTGGCCTATTCTTAGTGGTGAGCCAGTTTAATCCGTACATCCTCCAAGCAAAACTTGCACTCTTTGAGGTGCTAGTTTCTCTTTTTATACTAAACCATACAATCGACCACCTATGAAAAGAACCTAATCCTCCAAAACAACTCTATCTACAAGTTTTGAAATAGGACAAGTCTATGAACAATTAAACTATACAAATATACACATTTAAACAATTGGTGAACAAACAACTCGGACTGAAGAACAAGTTGACGAACTCTACCTCTCAGTATCCCCTGATCAAACACACCAACCTCCTCTAATAAAAAATTTACCATATCCTGCTTATTCTTTTACCAATCCTTCTGATGAGTTCTTAGTCGAACTAAATAAACGAAAAGAAACACTCACTAAAGTCCTCAATGATAGTGAGCCTATCCATTACCCCACTGTTGATACAACCACTCCGGCGAATCTATCCAATCCAAAACGAGAAGGTAGTACAGACTCTACTACTCATAGTAGCATGATCAATGTTCTTCAAGATAATGACATGCTACACAATTTATATGAATAATTCACAGCTGTAGACGCGCCCTTGGGCCTCACTCTACAGTTCGGACTCCCTTTTTGTTTGTTGCGGTTCTTAATCTGAACCAAAGAGTCCAACTCTGGCAAATCGTTTTGAGAGAAAAAAAAAATAGATTTTTGAAAAGAAGTGCCAAACATGGACTGCTTTGCCAGATACAGAGTCGCCACCTAAATATTTTTTAGTGGGGAAATTTAGGAAACCCTGACTCGGTGCCGAAGGCCACGTGTCCGTCATCACCAAAGTTGTCTCGGCTCGGGAACTTGGGTACGATTGGGGAAGGTCAGCTATGAGCACCCCCTTTCGCCCGGTCCAAAAACCGGCCTCTACTAACCGTGATATCTTATTTTGAAAACATTATATGCTCTTATTCCAGTTATTAGCCTAGATTTACTATGTTATGCGCACGGCAAACAAGTATAGACCGAATCGCCCAAATTGGAACAAAACATTTCAGTTTTGCTTTGAAAATGGTTTGCTACTCGCAAGTAGGCTAAAATGCAGGTTTTGCCACCCTCGAGTGGGCTTTTAGAAAAGATGGTTTTGCCACTGTCTAGTGGGCTTAAAAC
Organism: Camellia granthamiana; assembly: GCA_036172215.1. Lineage (NCBI taxonomy): Eukaryota > Viridiplantae > Streptophyta > Magnoliopsida > Ericales > Theaceae > Camellia > Camellia granthamiana. The sequence continues at coordinate 95,854,788 of CM069908.1, read as the reverse complement.
TCACAGTTTTAAATGCATTATTCCAATTTAGGCAATTCAACCTCCATCCACAGGCATTCAAGCAGTTATATCACATAAGCAGCTAGCCTCATGGTAATCATGCTATTTATGGCAACACTCACACGCATGCGGTATGCTAAAGCATAACAGCTCACCTAGTACTCCAAGTCAAAACAGAAACCAGTTAGTAATCAAATGCATGATCCTAGTTCATGTTAAGTGGCTAATGCAACACAGGCAAAGATGCAATCTAGACAGGCTTGGCTATCCTAAACATGGCATGTGAAATACACAGGTAGCATGTATTCAATTTGGAATTGAAAATACGATGCAGTTAGTATGATGTGCCGAGCCCTGTACATGTAAACGAATGTATGGATGCACGCATGTTATCATACTGTTATGCTAATTTAAATATGCCCTATCCTACCATCATAAGCAGGTAAATAAAAGGGAGAAAGAAGTGGAGGTTGGAAGACATACACACCACTCACACACACTTATTACAAATGTGCCCTCACACGGAGGGACCAAAAGAATATACAGTCCCAAATAGTACAGTCCAAATACAGAATAAATTATTACAAAGATTCTAATTATCAAATTGAATTCTGATATAAAAAGAAGGGGGCCTCAGCCCTGCCTTGGGATGCGCGAATGATGCATGCTCGATCCGTCTTGCCCGGAAAGCCCGTACCATACCACTGCCGCCTCCGTTTTCACTGTCCTGCCTCTCCGAAGACTGCCAAAGTCCTAGGATACCTTATATGCACACTGCTTCACACCATCGGCTGGATGAAATGACCACCGGCCATGTAAAATATCTGTCGGCTGCTTATGAGGTTGTCGGCCACCAATATATTGCCGGTCGGCACTCTGCACTGCCGGTCGGCAAACAATTCCTGCAGAATCTGGTTTTTGACAGTAACAAGGACAGACAGTGTATGGTATGGGATTTTGGGCACATGTAAGCATGGCCATGCCCCCTATCATGTATGGGACTCAAGGAAACATGGCCCTTGGTCCTTGGGCCACCAATTATGCATTTTGATGCATGATGGCCTAAGGGACCAAGATTGCAATTCTATGTAAAGATGCATGCAACACACAAATGAGGACCAAGATCCTATCATGTCCAAGTCAAGGGCCTTAGTGACATGAGAATTGAGACGTGTTTTGTCACTTAAAGTACAAACACCTCTCATCTCTCACACTTGGTTTGACACCCCAAACCAAGTAATGCAATGCATGTTATGCAAGTATGGTTTAACAATGCAACATGATACTAAAATGCAAGGCATGGCAAATGCTATGCAACATCATGTTAAGTATACAAAATGCTAGAGCATACAAGATGCAAATGCAATGCAAACAAGGACAAATCATGTAATAGAACTAACATGCTACCACACTTAATGAAGCAAGTATGCAAAGAACATGAGACAAACATGCAAAAGTGGGCTTAAACCATAAAGGGGCAGACCTCAATCCACCCCAAAACAGTGGCCAAAAGTGCCTAAAACCATGGACAAAATGTTCAACAAGCATACAAATTAACGGGCCTAAAGCTGAGGCACAAAAGAGGGTACTCCACTACCATTAGCAAGACCACCCATGGCATGAACCAAGCAACCAAAAACAGATGTTTAGCATGTAAAACAACCCCCAAGGCCCCTGATATGGCAGCCCAAATGCTTTAAATATGCAAGCATGCACAATGTCTATTCTTTAAGGCACAAGATTACAACACTTCAAAGCATGAATGAGATGATAAATGGGGACATATAAACATGGTATAGGGACTGAAATAACATATTAAATGATTCCAAATCATCTAAATAACCTATCCAATGCATATACATGGACCACATCCTCAAGGCTTACAAGCCACAATGCAAAGCAACCATACCAAGCATGCCAAACATGGCAAAATCAGTGACTAACAGACCTAAAACATGACAAATCATGACCAAAAGCTTGAATAAGCCAAGCTAAAACATGAGGATATACAAGGCTAAACACATGGCACATTTCTAGGCAAAGTGGAGCATTACAAAGCAAGTATAAAATGCATGCTAAGGGCTGCAAATCCAACCAAAAACAGAGATATAACATATCATATGAACACCAAATAAGCTCTGAAATGAAGCCAAAACAAACCAAGTATGCATGCTCCCTTATGAGCCAAAAAAACAAAGGCAAAAGAGGGACAAAGGGGAGAGGGGTGTCCCTCCCCTATACAAGACTTCAAACCACCTTCCTCACCACTGAAAACCCACTGGTTTTCAGTGGTGAGAAGACCAAAAACACCAAGGCAAACAAAAGCCTCAAGAAAAGGCACCAAAGAGGCCAAAATAAGGCCTAAGAGGGTGAGTTTGCACTCAAACCACAAAGTGACCTTAATGAAAGTTCTAAAGCAAGAAAATATAAGACTTTTTCATGTTATACACAGGACCCAAATCAGTGTACAAGGCAGGTAGAAACTTGTTGCAAAAATGGGGAAACTAAAGTAAAGTGCTCACCCTTGAAGAAACCTTGAAGAGCAGTTGGTCCAGCCACCCTCTATTGATCAAAATCAGTCCAAATGCTCAAGAAACAACCCTCCAAGCCTCCCAATCTCGAGCTAAGGTGTGATAGTGTGTGTGTGAGTGCAAAAGTAAGGTAAAACTACACTTTTAGGCCTAAAAACACACACACAAGAGGAGAGAGAGGGAAAATCTAGAGAGAGGAGATATATGGCAGATATATAGATACACAAGCTCTGGTTTTTTGTTCAAGAATGGCCAACCCCTCACCAAGGGAGAGATATGATGCTTATATAGGCAAAAACAAACCAAGAAGCTTAGTGGCTAAGCAAAGGAGAAAGGGTCAAGAGGTGCAAAGGGGGGCTTGGCTTCTTGGAGAAGCTAAGACAGCTGGCCAAGCTTCTCCAAGAAGCTTGGCCAAAGGGTTCAACCTTCTAGAAGGTTTGGGGGTTCAAAGGTGCAAAGGGGTCATCACTGTGCATGGGGAGTGGTGCGGGTGCATTCCAGCTGGCACAGTTGGCATGCACCATGCTCCAAGGGGTGCAGAAGGGTCACCGGCCAACCAAATAGGTCACCGGCACAATAAAGTGCCGGTCGGCTAAACATAGTGCCGACCGGCCATTGTTTTTCAGAAACCATGGCCGGTGGTACACATATGCAGCCGGTGATGGTAGGGGAGGGCCGGTGGGGTGTGGGGATGGCCAACAAGCCATTCCCTGCCCTTCAAGGCAAAAATACAGGTGTTTGGTGCCAAAACCATACACGAAGCGGTCGAGTCAGGAGGTCCTGAGGCAAGGCGCGTTGCCAAGGTCTCCGGGAACTCGAGACGAACACAAACACGGATAATCACCGAGTGTTCAAACGGTGACGTCCAAGTCTTGAGGACGGTCAAAAATGGGGTGTCTACAACAGCAAATACTCCCAATCAAATCCAAGAAACTTCTATTGTTGCTACTCCACCACCAATTCGTAATTATTACCATCGTCCAACTCTAATAGACCTACAATTAGAAGAACACTATTATGAAACTCCTTTCTCCTATTCAAGAAGTGACGTAAGAGAATGGAATCTTGATGGCAAATCAGATTACAAAATTCTTAATCTTAGCCAACACATGGTGATGGCTGCTAATGCAACCCTTGCCAAACACCCTTCCAATAATAATGATAGTAACGTTGCCCGTATGCTTATTTCAAGATTTTTTGGCCAACTCAAAGGTTGGTAGGATAATTACCTTACCCAAGACCAACGACGGGCGATCTTAACTGCTGTCAAAAGAGACAAAATGATATTCCCATTATAGATTCCACAACTAGGCAACCCACTAGTGATGTAGTTACCATCCTTGTTACTGCTATCACACAACACTTCATTGGCAACACTCAAATAGTTCTTGCATGACATCAGTTTATGTTGCCCAACTTTAACTCATTTCTGATGGTGTAAGGATATCTTCCTGTCCAAACTCTATCAACGACATGATGCCAATCAAGACTTTTGGAAAGAACAGTTTATCATCGGACTTCCTACACTCTTTGTCGAAAAGGTCAAAACCAGAATTTGTACTAAACATAATGGTCAATTCCCTTAAAATCAATACACATTTGGTGAACTCATATCTGAAATCTGTGCTGAAGGCTTATCATTATGCAATGATATAATACTCAAAAATCAATTGAAAAAAGAACGCTCTACTGGCCAAACCGAACTTGGTCAATCAGTTATCAATTTGGATACAATTCCATCTTTCTTCCAGTATCTGGATCTTCTTCCTGAAGAACCCCTATTCGCAAATCTTGCCCCAAAAAATATTACAACGAATTTTCAAACTACAAAAAGAAACCTTACTATAAAAAGAGAAAATTTCTTAACACCAAAAATACATCCACATCTAAGCCCAAACCAAGCTCTTCTAAGAAATCTGCTAATTGTTGGAAGTGTGGCAAACTTAGCCACTATGCAAATAAATGTCTTACTAAAAAGAAAATTCATGAACTTGATGCCTCAGATGAACTCAAAAGCTAATTAGAATCCATCATTCTTCTAGATAAAGAACCCTAATCCGAATCTAAATATTCCTCTAGCAATCCTTCTAATAATAAATTCCAATTTAATGAAATTGATAATGATATTATTGCTTCCTCTGATGAAGAACCAGAAAACCATCTTGAAGAATATCACGATTGCTCATGTCAATCAACAACTGATTATTATAAAGCCATCTTAGAAATGAATGGTCTAAGTATTAATGTTCTCACGACACAAGAAAAAATGATTCTTCAATTTATTGATAGTATTGATGATCCAGAGAAAAAAAAAAAAAAAAAAAAAAAAGAGTTATGTTTAAATAATCTAATTCCAAACAAAGAAATGCTCCAACCACACATACTATTCAAGAATTAAAATATGATACATATGATTTTAAAGATGTTTTCGATCGAGTCAACAAAGTTCCTACTCCATTAAATACACCAATGTTAGGTTTTTATTGGCAATCCCGTTTGACAAAACTCCTTTCAGTTGTAATTTTATTCATTCTTTTATTTCAGTAAGGCTATGAGTTTTAGATGCAAATCCAACCCGAATTGTGCCTTGCAGAGAAATTTGTGATGTCTATTCTTTCATGTTTGCCACTTCACTGACTATGTCGGGGATCGAGCTGCCCAGTCAGCTCGCGGGGGTCTAGGGGGCAGCGCCTCCGAAGCAAAAGGCAAAATTACAGTCAAAGTTGTTTGTCCGCTCGAGCAGAGATCGCGACCTTTCAGAAGTTTCACTTGCATGCAAAAGTACTGGGAGTTGTTTTTTTTCGCTTGAGTGGCCATTCCTGCGCAGCGTAGATATGCTCCAGCAGCCATTCTTGCGCTTGAGTGAAGATCGCAAATCTGTTTTCTATAAATATGTGTTTCAGTCCGATTTTAGGGTACGGCTTCCAGGTCTTGTTCTTGGGTATTAGGGTTTTCTTATGGGGCTTTTTTGCTTGTTTGGTTTGATATCTATGAGAGTTTAAAATTGATATATAATCACAAATCAATAATCTAGGGGATTTCTAGATTTTATCAACCAACAATCCAAGATTTACAAAATGAGATTCGCAATCTCAAAATTGATGTTCAAAATCTACAATCTCATGTCCTTGCTTTAGAAGAAAATCCTGGGGATACTGATGATTTTCTTGTTGATAACATTTCCTTATAAACCACATCTCCAAGAATCATCCAACAAGCCCTACAAAACAGCTATTAGTTATTAATGATTCTGTCAATTTACTTCTAAATAGCATCACATTTCAAAAATGGTATGTATAGATCAAAGTCATCATACATGATTTTGTTTTGACCACTATGGCACTTATCGATTCTGGTGCTAATCTCAATTGTATTCGAGAAGGTCTTGTACCTTTTAAATATTTTGAAAAAACTGTTCGATCTCTAAGTATTACTAATGGTGGATCTATGGATATTAATTACAAAATATCTCATGCTCAAATATGCAACCAAGGCATCTGTCTTAATACTGAATTTTTGTTAGTTAAAAATATGTCTCAATTAATTATATTAGGAACTCATTTTCTTTCAATGATTGCTCCTTTTACTGTAACCAATGAAGGAATTTCTACAACTCTCATTAATCATGACATAATTTTCAAATTTTTATTTCCTCACCAGGAACATGAAATCAATACTTCAAAAAGAGATTTCTTACAAAGTTGTTGACCATGAATTACAACAACCCCATGTTAAATTTATGATTCAAAAAATCCAATCTTTATTTGAAAAAGATTTATGTTCCGAATTGCCTCATGCATTCCGGTAGCGCAAACAACATATGGTTGATCTACCATACGAAAAAGATTTCAATGAAAGACAAATTCCTACTAAAGCTAACAAGGAAATTTATCTTCGCAAATGGTCTCAATCAATCATAGCGATACATAATGACTCAAGAGTGATCAATTATAATTTACATCATCAGGCACCACGCAATTCATGTCATCAAGCACCACACTTAAACAATCACAACCATGAAAGACAAACCATGAGTCCGCCTGTAAGAGTCCAACTCAAAACTCCCTTTGCTTTTGTTTTAAAACCACCCCTACATTTGCCGGCTATTATACGGTGGGACTGTGTAGACACCCAAAAACCATTTTTCCTACATTCGTCTAGCGATAAGCCTAGACAGGATAATTGGGCACCTTTTAAACTCCTCACACGAGTACCAACACAACACCACACTTTCAAAAGTTAATCTTACCTGGACTCATGCACAATCAACAATTCAATTACATTTTATTTCAATCAACCAAAATCCAACATTGCCAAAGAATGGAATAAAACACCACATTTTAAAGAAAACAACATCCAAGCCTCAATTCATTTACCATAACAATTTCCACATCTTTCACCTCTTTATTGTTGACAACATTCCATGAGTTAAAGGAAATTCCATTCAATTTGGGGTTTTCAACTCAAATTGAAAATTTAAGGTTTTACCAAATTTGGGGGTTTGTCTTGTTTATCATAGAAATGGGCTTCAACAATATCTATATAATAGAACATTGCAAACCAGAAATCAATGACTTTCTTAATTAAAAAAATTAATTAGACCCAGAAAATCTCTGTGGTCATGCCCTGCATTTTATATTAATAAAAATGCTGAATTAGAGCATGACATACCTCCATTAGTTATTAATTATAAACCACTTAACAAGGTTTTACAATAGATCGGGTATCCAATCCCCAATAAAAAAAAAAGACTTGTTCAACCGTCTATATGACGCAAAAATATTTTCAAAATTTGATATGAAATCTAGTTTTTGGCAAGTTCAAATTACCGAGAAAGACTGATACAAAACTTCCTTCACTGTTCCCTTTGGCCACTATGAATGGCATGTTATGCCTTTTGGCCTAAAAAATGCTCTTTTTGAATTTCAAAACATTATGAATGATATTTTCAACCCGTACAAAACATTTACAATCATTTACATAGATGATGTATTAATTTGTTCTAATTCTATCTCTCAACATAGCAAACACTTGTATAAATTTTATAATATTATTAAAAATAATGGCTTAGTCCTCAGTGCTAAGAAAATGCAATTATTTCAAACATCTATTCGATTTTTGGGTCATATCATTCATAAAGGTACGATCATTCCAATTCAGAGATCCATTGAATTTGCTAGCAAATTTCCTAATGAAATTCGTGACAAAACACAATTACAATGACTTTTAGGAACTTTGAATTACATCTTTGAATTTTACAAAGATATGCATAAAGATACAAAAATTAATTATTCTCGTTTATGCAAAAACCCCTCTCCTTGGACAACAGAACACACTATTATGTCCAACGTATCAAACAACGAGCAAAATTCTTACCTTTATTATGCCTACCAATTCCAACTGCATATAAAATTGTTGAGATAGATGCAAGTGATGTTGGCTATGGTGGCATACTTAAACAATAGTATTGAGGTAAGGAACAATTAGTTTATTTTACCTCTGCCATATGGAAAGGACCACAAATATGGTATTCTACTATTCAGAAAGAAATCTTATCTATTGTTTCTTGTATAAAAAAATTTGAATCCGATTTACTCAATCAAGAATCTTTATTACGTATTGACTGCAAGGCTACCAAAGAAGTCCTTGAGAAGGATGTTAAGAATATTGTTTCTCGACAAGTGTAGCTTGACTTTTCGTGCTCCTTTCGGATTTGACTAGCCCTACAGCTCGGACTCCCATGGTTATGAATCTGATTTCACAGGCGCAATGTGAAATAGATAAACACAAAAGAGTCCAAATCCAGCAAATCTTTTGGAAAATCGATTTTGAATCAAAATGCCAAAAATAGACTGCTATGCCAGATATAGAGTCGCCACCTAAATATTTTTGGAAAATTTAGGAAAGCCATGACTCGTGCCAAAGGCCACGTGTCCGTCATCACCAAGATTGTCTCGGCTCAGGAACTTAGGTACGAGAGGGGAATGTCTTGAATTGAGCACCCCACTCGCCCGATCAAAGATCAGCCTCTACTAATCATGATGTGATTCTTATTTAAATTATATGCTCTTGTTCTGATTATTAGGCTAACTTTACTATGTGATGCGCACACAAGTATAGACTAATTTGCAAAAATTGTAACACTTTGATTCATGTTTGTTTGAAAATTGTTTCGAATATGTATCACTTGAAAAAGTGATCGTATATATACATTACTCAAATTGTTCCAATTCAAGCAATTAGCCTTCATCCACAAGCATTCAAGCAAGTATATCAATTAAGCACTTAGCCTCATGGCAAGCATGCTAAACATGGTAACAATCACACGCATGCGATATGCTAAAGCAAATAAAATGCTCACCGAGTACTTCAAAGCGAGCCAAAAGATACAAAAGAGTTAGAAAACATGCATGCTCCTAACTAATGCAACATGATTAATGTAACACATGAAATATGTAACTAATAGGCTTAGCTACTAATTATCTCATGTGAGTCAATTTGATAGCATGCGATTTAAACACGTATTCAATGAAGTAATAAATGGCAATGCTTTGTTAGAACGATGAACTGAGCCTCGATGCATGCAAGACAAGTGGATGCAAACATGGGGAATGCTAAAAGAAACATGATGTTCTAGCCTACCCATTATAAGCAAGTAAATAAAAGGGAGAAAGATGTGGGGTTGGAAGACATACACATTATTACATATTTGGCCCTCGCACAAGCGGGTCCGAATGAATGCCCTAGCTAATTACTACGAATTAACTAACTATTACAAACTAAATGAAATAAATTAACGACATTAGCTAATTCACTAATTATTACAACAACAAATTTAA